>APFE031503256.1:131775-173891 GCA_000404065.3 Pinus taeda | reverse complement strand
CTCTAGCAGATTTAACCATTTATCTACGGCATCTGCGTCTATTTTACCCTTGAAGATGGGGATTTCAAAATTAACTTGTACCTTAAAGGGCGTGGCGTTTCTAGAGTAGCCGCTGGAAGCTGATGTGTCACCTCTAGGTAGCCGCTGAGGGATCTGCGCAAAGCTATTCATCATCGTGTTCCTTTGTCGCTTGAGGGCTTCTTCGAGCAAGATTTTGATAGGATCTCCAACCCCCTTGTCTTTCTTCTCATTTGCCATGGGAGGCCGTCGGGATTTGCGACGCTAGTCTTGCAAAGGTTCGACCAGTTCAAGCCCTAACTCTTTATATCCTGACCTCGTTGGGGACATGCAAAGAAAAACCGAGAAAAAACAGACCGCTCTGATACCACTGATCCAGATTTTAATAGGAACGCAATAAAATACAGAGATAACCATACACATAAAGATGCACCGGAAATAATTCTTCATTTCATTAATGGAAAGTACCGAAATATGCTTACAACCAGAAATGGAAATAAACCAGCTAGGGCGATGGTAGCTTATCTTTGAGAAGAGATGTGGTGGCTACATGCATTTGAACTGTTCCAAACTGTGTTACAATGAGGCTCAAAGGCCTATTTATTGTTGAGAAACAATGGAAAACCCTTCACATTCCAAAACCTAACCCCAGAAGATGAAACGCCAAATTGTGGGCCCCGTTTTGGGTAAATTGGTACATCAATTTCCCGGGGTCGTAACTTTGGCATACGATCTCCGTTTGACACGTATGATAGCTCGTTAGAAAGATCTATCCAAGAACTACCACTTTTGGAAGGGAAACATCGGTCCATGGACCCATGTTGCCCCCATATTTCCCAAAAAACGTCGTTTAGGGCCTCAAAACAGCTCCAGAAGTTCAAGACCCGAAAAAAACTGCTAAAAATAGTAAATTGTGCTACAATTTAGGAAACTGAAAAAGCTGAAAGAGAGAATTGTGGGGGTCCAAATGGGATAGGTGGGTGGCCACTAACATCCACCTGGATCATTCCTCCCCCCTTAGGAAGCAATGGTCCCCATTGTGTTGAGTTCCTCCATCTGCTGAACTTGTTCTGCACTGTCTGATGTGTCCAGTAATGGTGGGAAGCATGGTCAACGATGATCCACGTTGAACACTTGGTGCAGGTGAAGGAATGGAGGAATGCTGTGCTTCAGAGAATTATTCCCCATAGCCTTGGTACTGGTGTAAGGACCATGTCGGAGTGGTCTGAGCCTCTGATGGGTTCTGGTAAGGCATTCTTTCTGTCGATGCAACCAGACTTTGTTGCCCACCTGAAACTTGTGTGGTACCACTGTGGGTGAGGAGAAGTTGTTCCTGTGTTCTTTCATGACCGTATCACTTTGCTGCTGCGTGGAGGAACCCTTTTCGGGGGTCATGGATGTAGCAACGATCTTCCCCTTACTTTGGGAGCGAACCAGATAGAAAATAAATTTCCTAGTCTGTGATATGAGCTTGCTTCCTTTCTTAGCAGTGATCAAAGATGTGGTAGTAGGTGGGGCTATCTCTGGTATTCTGTATAATGAATTACTCAAAGAAATAATGACAGCACGAGGCCTTGCATCATACACATCATGTCGCCTCCACAAGTATGGCTGGCCTAATAATACATCACAAACATCGAGAGGTGTAACATCACACAATACCTCGTCTGTGAATGGTTTGATGCTGTAGGGAAGGCAACATTGCTGGCGAACTTTGAGATCTCGTCCTTCATGAAGCCACCCGATACTGTATGGTTGCGGGTGTGGTGTAGTCGGTAGGCCCAACCGCTTCACGACCTCTGCTGAAATAAGGTTTTTTTGGCTACCACTGTCGACAATGAATTACAGCGGCAAACCCTTCACCCACATCTGTGAGTGGAAAAGACGTTCCCCCTCCTCTGGCTCTTCAGGCTCATTCTTTTGGATCTTGGCAGTGGCAAAAGTGGCGCTGGGATCTGCATCAATGATCTTCTTCCCTCTGCCATTCCCCTTGTCGGGTTCTGGCTCAGGGTCAGAACATGCATCTGATTCAGAAACCTTCAACTTGGCCACCAGCAATTGCTTGGTCCGGCACTCACTTGTGTTATGAGTGGGACTCTTGTGGAACTAACACCACTTTCCTATGTCCTTCTTCGGCTTCGTGATGTTGTTCTTTTCTTGCGGCTTCGACGGGTTGTCTTGGGTCACCCCGCCTTGGCTTTGTCCTTTGGGCTTCGGATTTGCAGATCCAAAGTCTCGCTTCTTCTTTTTGAACTTTTGCTCTATTTTGACAGCGTATCGGTATGCTGTGCCGAGTGAGGAGATGTTCAAGAACTCCATCTCTTCCTGGATGTATCTATGCAGGCAGCCGCGATATTTAAGTACCAGATGCAGCTCAAAATCTTTGATACCCAACTGTGTGCGAAAGGTATGAAAAATGTTTGTGAACTCCGGCACATCTTAGTCTCGTCCTTGCCGCAGTGTGGTCCATTTGATGTATTTGTCCTCATAACTTTTGACAGGGTAGTACTGCTCCTTGATGGCATCTAGGAATGAATCCCAAGTGGGTGCAGCTGAAAATAGTGAGCCTGTGCTTTCATCCTTCTGCTTGCAGTAGGTTTCCCACCAGTCCTTGACGTGGGGGGCTGCTTTGAGAAGAGAGAAAACAATATTTTCTCGACTTGAAAATTCATGAACAGAAAAATAACCCTCTAGTAGATTTAACCATTTATCTACGGCATCTGTGTCTATTTTACCCTCGAAGATGGGGATTTCAAAATTAACTTGTACCTTAAAGGGCGTGGCATTTCCAGAGTAGCTGATGGAAGCCGATGTGTCACTTATAGGTAGCCATTTAAGGATTTGTGCAAAGCTATCCATCATCGCGTTCCTTTGCTGCTCAAGGGCTTCTTCGAGCAAGATTTTGATAAGATCTCCTGCCCCCTCATCTTTCTTCTCATCCGCCATGGGAGGTCATTGGGATTTGTGAGGCTGGTCTTGTAAAGGTTCGACTAGTTCAATCCCTAACTCCTTATATCCTGACCTCATTGGGGACATGCAAAGAAAATCAGAGAAAAAGCAAACCGCTCTGATACCATTGATCCAGATTTTAAACAGGAACGCAATAAAATACATAGATAACCATATACACAAAGATGCAGCGGAAATAATGCTTCATTTCATTAATGGAAAATACCGAAATGTGCTTACAACCAGAAATGGAAATAAACTAGCTAGGGAGATGGTAGACTAGTTTCTTTTATGCAATTTAATTTCTTGCCATTTAGATATCATATTGCTTGACTTGTTCATGATTGCTTCCCACAAGGTAGATTGAGCTGAAGGGTAAAGGATCTGAAGAGTTTAAGTAGTGTGAATTAGTTTCTTTACTTTTAGTTTGAGTTGCTTTTAGTTTTTACTTTCTTTTCATTCAGCAGCAAGGATACTGGGCCATTGTCATTAGTTCATTGTTTAATGCATTTACTTCCTCTTAAGAATTGATTTCAGTTTAGTTATTTTAAAGCTTTCTTTTTTAGCACTTTCAAGTTTGAGAAAATCACTGTAGAAACCATCACCATCTATATACTTCACTTTCATCCTCGCCATCACACATTAGGGAAAGATAAATCCAAAAACAAACTAAAAAAAACTCAAAAACGACAAAAGACTAAGGAAATGGTTATCTAGTACATATAGTACACTTCACTTCGTCAGTTTACGAACCCTGGATTGACATTTTAATTAGCAATTTAGATCACACTAAATTGACCAAACACCTACCTATAGTCCCGATTTCCTCTCGTCTCCCTTGTATTGATTCCATCGCTCCTTCTCTTGATTAATATGCTTGAGAAGTACCCTGTAAACACAACATAAGCCAAAAACCAATCAAAGCATATGATCTATTGAATATAAGTGAAAGGAATCAGATGCAATTCACACACATAAGCATTATGAAACAATACAAACATATGGGAGAAAGGTTCAAACACTTTATTAGATAGCAGAAGGAAATACAACCATTGGTGTTTGATTCAAACCCATTCCTCCAGCTTGGATCCCATCCACATCACATCAAAATCATGACAAACTTGTAGCATCACAATACTTGCTTCAAAGACAAATCTCATACCAGCATTATCTCTTTACAATTCAACATAATCCAGCCCCTGATCACTTAGATGAGTGGTCAATTTATAAGAAGATGAAGGAGGTTTTGTCATTAATGCTGGCATTGAATGGCCTTCCATACTTAGAATTAGTTCCATGGAGGAATGCATGAGAGGATAGGATGCACCTTAACTCATTCCTCATCCATTTTTGAGCTCACAAGAGTTGATGAGTGAGGGAAACTTCTAGATGACTCCAAAAGATAAGAATATTCCCAAAACCCTATGCGAATTTCGCTCATTCTTGCCTAGTGTAGGTGAAAGGAAGCCTAAGTTCTCTGCAAAGCACCCTGGTAGTGGACTTAACTGCTCTGCAGTGCACTTGCATAAGGGCTTACCTGTGCTGGTCCCTCTAGAGGCTATTTATAGATGTCTTCAAGTCATGAAATTGTTTGGGAAGAAGGCATTCAAAGGGGTGACTTGTTTAGGGCATGAAGCAATTGAAATTAGGGTTTGATGAGCCCTAAAACACTGATTTGGATGTTGGGATTTGATGTGCCCAAATGGATCTATAAAAACTGCCCCCTAAAGCATGATGTCAGAAAAATGCCAATGTTGAATGAAATGCTTTACGATGTGATGAGGAGGTATCAAAGTGGAAGGTGACTTGCATCAATTACAATACATATGTCATGATATTTCATTTTTCATGAATTTCTCAGGGAAGGCATACCCATGGTCAGCTTATAAACTTTCATTACATGTACATAAACAATCGTCTACAGATATAGACCCATGATTGGAAATACTATCAATGTAAATCCATTGTACATATGATTTAACACTCCTGAAATCATAGTCCGGATGGATGAAACTAGATCCAGGGTCTTAAATCTCGTTAAATTGTTTTCTCAAGTATGATTCTAACCATGTGAATATGTGATATGAAGTTGAACATGGGAAAAAACCATCTGATTACCAGCCAATGATGTAAGTTGTTAACAGATGCGAGAGATATCACCGACTTATCTCTGGAAAGAGATGTGGAAGCTACATGCCTCTGAACTGTTCCGAACTATGTTACAATGAGGCTCGAAGGCCTATTTATTATTGAGAAACAATGGAAAGCCCTTCACATTCCAAAACCTAACCCTAGAAGATGAAACGCCAAATTGTGGGCCCCGTTTTGGGTAAATTGGTACATCAATTTCCCGGGGTCGTAACTTTGGCATACGATCTCCGTTTGATGCATATGATAGTTCGTTAGAAAGATCTATCCAAGAACTACCACCTTGGGAAGGGAAACATCGGTCAATGGACCCATGTTGCCCCCAGATTTCCCAAAAAACGTCGTTTAGGGCCTCAAAACGGCTTCAGAAGTTCAGGACCCGAAAAAACAACTAAAAATAGTAAATTCTGCTACAATTACGGAAACTAAAAAACTGAGAGAGATAGTTGCGGGGGTCCAAATGGGATAGTTGGGTGGCCACCAACATCCACCTAGATCAATAATTCCTTAGATCTTCCATAGAGATAGTGTTAATGTTTCCATAACTAACTTAATTACCATTCATTTTTAATGATCTCACAATAATTAATTGTGTATCATCTTACTCATACATAATGGTAAAAATGTCCAAAAATTAAATTAAAAGTCTAGGGCTATCACATATATCCCCCCTTAGCGAAACACTATCCTTTGTGTTCATTCCTCCATCTACTCTTGAAATAGTCCAGGATATGCTTCTTGCATAAAGTATTTATTTTCCCAAGTGGCTTCTTCTAGGCTGAGGTGCTTCCGTTGCACTTCAACATGGATGATAGCTCACCTCCATAACATTACTTCTCTCTGATCAAGTATGCATAGGGGCTCGACCATAAATTCTCCTTGTGGCTCGACCTACCACCAGTACAATTGTCATAAAATTGACATGCATATAATCATATATATATGACAATAGATTTTACCTACATCTTATATATATATATATAATATATATATATATATATATATATATATATATATTATATTAATATAGTTATATAATATATATTTATATATATATATATATATATATATTATATATATATATATTAATAATATATTTTACACCTGAACCTCTTGCTAATTTATTATGTGACTCGATAGTACGATTTGATATGCAATTGGTCCTACCCTGTCTAGAATGTGGAAAGGACCATAGAACCGAGGGGCCAACTTAGCATATTTTCCCCATATGAGAGTACTTATTTTTGGTTTAACTCTTATATACACATGATACCCTATTTGGAACTCCTAATAGGTTCTTTTTTTATCGACATAAGCTTTATGTCTATCCTGTGCGGCCTTCAAATTTTTCGAGACCTTTTTCATTTTTCATTCCATTTCCTCCAGCATATCCCATCCTAATATCATTTTATTCTCGAGAATGTTCTATTTTGCAGGGATGGTACACTTCCTCCCATAGATTACTTCAAAAGGGCTCATTTTCAGTGACTCGTGACAACCATTTTTGTAAGAAAACTCTACCAAATTTAGGTATTCTCCTCACTTTCCAGGTTTGTTGCATCACGTACATATGCAACCTCTCCTCTACCACTTGATTGACTCTTTCGCTTTGTCCATTGGTTTGGGGGTGACAAGTAATGCTGACGTGAATTTTTGTACCTAACCCCATAAGCAACGCTTTACGAAAAGAAGATGTAAACTTAACATCTCAATCAGAGATTATGACTCGAGGAATTTCATGTAGCCTAAAAATATCTTTCATAAATATGTTTGCTATTTGGGTTGTTTGGTATGTGGACTTGATAGGTATAGAATGGGCATTCTTGCTCAGTTTGTCTACCACAACCATAATTGAATCATTTTGTCCTTTTGATCGGGGTAAACCTATCATAATATCTAAGGTTATTGTATCCCACTTCCATTTAGGAATGGTTAAGAGATGCAGTAACCCATCAAGGTGTTGATGCTCAACTTTGAATTGTTGATATTCCAAGTGCCTAGCTAAATATTCTGCAATATCTTTGCTGATGCCATGAGAGTAATAATTTTTCTAGATAGCAAAAAAGAAAAAAATAATTATAGAGTAGGTGAGTATCTCAAAGACTTCTATGAAATTCATCTAACATAATTTGCTTTACTGACAATTGATTAGGAACATATATACGGTTTCTAAAAATCAACAAATTCTCAGGGTTAATATTGTACCCTTTTTTCTCTGTAGAATTTTGTGCAAATTTAACTTGTTGCCAAAGATAAACATATTCTGGGTTCTTCTATGCTGCTTCTTTTATTTGTTCAACAAAATTGAATTCTGCTTGACTAAATGAAATTTTGTAGATATAATGAAACTTCCTACTTAATGCATATGCCACTCAGTTCTATTTTCCCTTTAAACGTTTGATTCCAAAAACAAATTCACTTAAGAATTCAGTCCACCGAGCTTGGTGCGTGTTCAAGGAGGGTTGATTGAAAAAACTAGTTAAGTTGTTGTGGTCTGTTTTGAGAGAAAAAAATCCCCAACAAGTAGTGTCACCACACTTTTAAGGTGTGAACTCAATAGTTAAATTCAAATCATAAGGAGAATATTTATTCTCATGTTCTTTTAACTTATGAGATTCTTAAGCAACCACTTTATTGTGCTACATTAAAATTCCACCTACACCCTCTTTACACATATCTGTACAAACTATAAAATCTTCCTCAGGATCTGCAATCTTCAGCATAGGCGCAGTGGTGAGTAAATGCTTTAATTTTTCAAAAATCTCTTAGCAGTCTCTAGATCACTTGAAACTTGTTCCCTTTTTTAGCAAGGGAGTATTTAGATAAGCGACCTTAGAAAAATTGCTTATAAATATCCTATAATAACTAGAAAGTCCCATAAAGAAGCGTATATCTTCCACATTGGTTGGAACAAGCCAGTCCATGATGGTCTTGATTTACTCTACATACTAGATTTTATCCTTGAAGAAAGCAAATTTGCTAAATTTGGCATAAAGATGGTTTTCTCTTAAAGTTTGTAACATTGTCTAAAGATGTTCTTTATGTTCCTCTATACTCCTATAATACACTAGGATGTCATCAATAAATATAAGAACAAATTTATCAGGAAAAGGATGGAAAATTCTAGTCATCATACTCATGAACATTGCCAGAGCCTTAGTGAGTCCGAACGGTAGAACTACAAACTCATAATGGCCATAGTGTGTTCTAAATGCAGTCTTATATGCATTCATCTTTAATTCAAATATGATGATATCCTGATCATAAATAAATTTTTGAAAATACCACAACACCCTTAACTTGAAAAAGAGGTCATCAATTCGAGGTAATAGGTACTTATTCTTAATTTTTACCTTATCTAGTTTTCTCAAATCAATGCATAACTGCAAAGTACCATCTTTCTTCCTCACAGATAAAATTGGGGCTCCTCAAGGGGATATGTTGGTTCAAATATAACCCTTATCCAACATCCCTTGGAGCTGCATTTTTAATTCAGTTAACTCAAAGACACTCATTTTGTAGGGAGCTTTGGGAAATGGGGTGGCTCAAGGGACAAACGTTATGGTAAAATCAAGTTTTCTTTTAGGTGGTAAACAAAGAATATGTTCTAGAAATACATCTTCAAATTCTTGAATGACTGGTACTTTCTCCAAGGCGGATAATTTATCTTTAGATTTTGTGTACTCTACTTGAACCAAGTAGATTTGACAACCTTTACGCATGAATCTTAGTAGCTGTTGGGTTGTAACTTAAATTCTTTGACACCCTAAATTTCTATTCTTGTGCGATCATTGCATAGGAAGTTAATTGTCTTATCTTGACAGTTTACTAAGTTCCATTTCCATTCTAGAATTTCATGCCTATCAACACATTATAAGAACCTAATGGTAGTAAGTTTAAATTGGGCCTAATATGTTATCCTTCCAATTCAATTTCACAGTCTTCTATTTTTGCATTAAATCTTCTTTTAGCTCTTGTGGCTAGTTGGACGAACCACGGGTTTTTAAACTTTATACTTTTCAAATGACATAAATCAACTATTCTTGGGATGACATAGCTCAGGCTTGCACACAAAGCTATTAAAATGGAAACATGGTGATTGGTTATTTTACCTTCAAGTTCCACCATCAAGGGTTGATATTCTGCCTAGCGATCTTCCATTGTTTCCTTAACACAGGGTATGTTCCATGCCATATGATCGACAATAGAAACTTTTTTAACATTTTCAGTAGGTTCTTCTCTCACTCTATGGGGGTAAATTTTCTAATGGGGTTCCACACAACCCGAACACTACAAAGGAGGTTTAGGAATCTGACCAGATTCCAACTTGCTTGATGCTTCACTTTGTTTCACTTCATTTTGAGGTATATACCTTTGTTGATCTCTGTTAGCAAATCCATTTGGTCTTGTTACACGACATTTTGTCACTGTCCCTGTACTCCTTGTTCCTTCATCATGGAGGACCTCTAGAGTGAACCCTACACACTTTCCCATCATGAAGAGCATGCTTTGAAATCCCCCTTAATGTGCATAACATTCCCCAATTGCATAATTTCCCAAGAATGTCCCTTTAATCCCTGTTTTCAAGACCAGTGCTAGTGCGCAATTCCTTCCTTGCACCGGTTTCCAGAGTTCAAAACCAGGCCTAGCACTGAATGGCACAAGTGAGCCCTTGATCACTCATGCTTATCCTCTTTTGGCAAGTTTTTATGAAATGGAATCAAAGCTTCTAGGTCTAGAAGCTTTGTGAATGAAAGTATGGTAAATGGTTGGGCTGGATAGAGTCGAAGAAGTTAGTTTTGGCTCCTTTCCCCTAGTAAGATGCAACAAAAAAAGAAGGTAAGTCATCACCCATCATAAGGGGAACCATATCTCCTCCATCAAAGCTATATAAACTCCTCCTTTTCAAGCTCAACTAGTCGTTTTTGGAGCTTGAATAATCAACAAGATATATATAGCTTTAACCTTCGAGTTTATGTTTTTGAAGGGAGAATAATGTGTTTGGTTTGATTTGGAACTAAAGGGAAGAAGCCTTAAAATTCCATTGTTAAGGCTAACCATGAGATGCTAGTAGAGGTGTGGGAACCTAGATATGTCAGAGGAGACCTACAATGTTAAGGCTTTGGTTTTATTTCCTTCTGAAGTTTATATTTATACAACTAATGGTTTATTCCCTACATTGAGTGTCATATTACATTGAATGGCTTAAGGCTTCTTGACTTTTTAAATAGATTGAATGTGATTGTATGCTATCATGTTTGTTGTTGTCTCTTGTGTATTTGTTTCAGGTACCTAATGGAGAAACCAAAGGAAGCTAGAGCAAGGAAGTGAGATCATCATCAAGTGGATTGGAGTTCTAAGAGGTGGGCCCTCTTATTCATTTACAATCTAAGGAAGTTTACATTATATTGTTTGTTTGTGGCTAGTCCCGCTCTCTTGGGCTAGAGGGATGATCTTTGTCTACATCGAGAATTTACCTACACCATAAATTAGTGACTCTACTTTGGAGCCATCCCTCTCTTTTGATTGTTTTTCATTTCATGGTTTGTGTGAAATTTTGTGGTATCACCCTTTCCCTTTGGTTTTTTGTGCTTTTCCTAGTTTACTACTTTGGTTATGAAATTTAGCGTGGTGGGTCTAGTTTTGATTTTGATATTTTTTATTTCTTCTTTTGAGCCATCAATCAATGCATTTTATTTTCTGACAGTCATGCTTACCATGAATTTCTCTTAGAAAATTGCGTCATACCCCCTTGTGGCACTCGTTGTCAGTTAGGCAATCATGTCGATTCCTATAGGTGAATATCAAGGTTTCTCTTGAATCATAACCAATGTGTCCTACCCTCATAATTTCAGTCTCTTAGTTTTTTTGCCTTAGTTCTCCCTGGTTAGAAAGCTTCATTAGCTTGGCTTATGTGCTTATTTTTTTTGAGATTTCCTTAGTTGATTTTTTGAATCTTTGGATGGTTTGTGGCCATAGGGAATCTAGGTCATTTCCCATTCAGTTGTTTGTGTGCTCAGTAAGTCAAGTTGTTGGTTAGCTTCTGCATGCATTTTGTGTTTTAATCCTCTTATTGCTTTGGTTTCAATTGAACAAGTTTCAAAAGTTTTGTTTTCTCTCCTCTTGGTTGAACTTCTATTTGTGATCATAGATTACACTTCTTGTCTTCTTTCTATTGAGTCTTTGCATGATTAGTTTGGAAAGAGTTCTATTTTCATGCATTGCATAGGAGTGATGTTGATTGTTTGAAAATCTTTCATTGAAGTGTTGATGTGAAAAAATCATTTTATCATTCCATTGAGAAAATACATTACTCCAGTTTTCTAAATCGATATGTTGTATTAAATATCATCATTGAAAGCTAGAATTGTATCAACATTTGCATTCGAAATGAAATGAACCTCTTTTACCATTGAAAGGACTAGTTTAACTCCATTTCATAGTAAGATAGGAATTGAAAGAATTTTATATTTTGTTTTCAAAAAGCGAATTGGTGAAGAGTCATCTTGCTTTCAGTTTCTTGTTTGTTGCATTGATTGTTTTCTCTGCTCTTATTAGTGTAAACATTCATTGAATGCAAAGTGTTTTGTCTCATTTAGCTACATATAGGAGTTCCTTCGAGTCACATCGATAGGGCCTGAAAACTAACATAATTTCAAGATGAACTTTAAAATGTATTTAATTAACCTAAGGCGCATTTCAAACATAATGCTCACATTTTAGAGGTTTAGGCTAGAGACATGTTCCAACGTCTTTAAACCTAATAGTTGGCATTCACTTTGGCAATAGAAAGTGATAGTATGGAATTTTACTCCTTGTACCATTGTGTATATGAAGGGAGACCCCACTAGGTTTACAATCCTTTATCATTTGGAAGCCAAGTCTACCACCTTGTAGGCATGATACACCAAAAACAACATTCAGGGAGATTTCCTTTTCATACTTCTTGGTTTGCTGGGAGGTATTTTGAAGTTCATGGTTACCTGGTAATCCTTTTGCCTAGATTATCCTGAGGAGTCTTTTTGATCTTTTTGACACTTTCAAATTAGAATATCATCGAGCACTTGTCATTTCAAGCTCGTTCAAACAGAAATTAATAGTCATCTTTGCATTTTTATTGACTCTTAAAACATGAAAAGGCATCAGTTTGTTTCAGCGTCTTAAAAAACTGTTACCCACGATCACATTACATTCACAATAGTATTATTCTTGACCACATTGTGAGTACACCTTTAAATACATTTTGTGAAAGACCTGAAACTAATCTCCCTCTTCTTGCTTTTTGAGACAAAGTCATCGTGGCTGAACCATAAGGTTCACCTAGTTCCTCTTCCTCTCCTCCATTTGAAAGATCATCTGAGTGGCCTCTTCCTAAAATCCCAGAGTCACTTGAGGATAAAGGTGTCGAACTAAGAATTATTCCGAGTATTCAACATTTTTCATCTCGCCTCTTCCATCAGATATTGGGTCATCTTATGAATCTGGCACAGAATCTCTAGATAATCCTATCTAGACTCCTGAGAGTTCGCCAACCCCTAATGGTTAGCAAGGACTGGTTGTTTATGCTCTGAATCCTTTGTTAAATCCTATTGTGATATCACCATAGTGTCCATACAGGTTGTATGATCGATCTTTGATTGTGTGTTGTCATTTGGTTCCTCCCATGGACCTAGAAGGCGAGATCCTAGTATCCTCTCTAGGTTAGTTGCAGGTTTCTTCTACAGACACTCCTCATGTAGTTGATGAGCAGGGATATCAATTCCCTCGAGAAGGTTTCCCTTAAACGGACAACATTCCAACCACCATTCACCCTGCTTTATCTCATGGCTATACCCCTCTAGCTTAGTTGGTTTCGGGAACTCTTAGTGCTTCGTCATTATATCACAACCTTATATGGTCATCTGGCACTATGCCTACCTTAGCTTCATTGAATTAGAACCTGACCTCTCAGCTCATTGTGCATTTGGAAGTCACTTCATTTTTGGTGCAACCCACCATTCTGAATCCACTCATTTTGTTGTTTCAACCAACTCTTCTAGTTCAGCCAATAGTCTTGCATCAAGTCACAGTGAGTTGTTCAACCCTCTAGTAAGTGGACAGGTTGTACCACTGCTTGGTGGGAAAAACCTGAATCTTTCCATGATGTCTAGCACAAGAAATGTTAGTGTCTCATAAACTCACATGGTGAGAATGAACTAGGTGTCTTCAGGTGTTATTCCAAACCCTATTGGTCTAGCTGGGTCGAGTAATGTACAATACTAACAGTTGAACCATGTTGGTCTGTCTGGGTCAAGTAACATCCAGTACTAGTAGCCATATGTGCCTCAAGTTCAATACCAACCTCCTTGTGTTCCATATGGTTCACAAGCAATGATTAATATGTGTTATAGATCAACCTAAAACATATATGAAAATACAAATATACCCAATAAATTACAAGATCTAAATATAGAAATGCTTCTCTTTATTAATCAAACCCTTGAGGTAGAGCAACACCATATATTCACTCCTTAAGGAAAGAGAACACTCCAAAAGCCATATTCTTGTCCATACAATATTCCTTGACATCTCTCAGTGGGGAGTCTCTAACCTCTATATAGGATTCATACATACAATACCATGGGTCATTACCATGGTTCTCTCAATACCATCCATATAATACCATGGGATTATCACATTATTGCTAACTACTTGTGGTCCCTTAGATGATGCAGGTTAACCACTTTATTTATTAACTATGTTCCATCCCATTATTACATTATTCCCTCGGGTACCTCACTCTGTCCCCCATACTTTCCCCACTAGTTATACTACATTCCACACCCCTTAAACATGTTTCATCCCTAAAACATAAAAAGAACACAAATATAAGATCTACTCAAAAGAGTACTCCACTAGCATGCACATGCATCTAGCCATCCAAGGGAAAGGTGAACCCTCGATCTAGTTGTTGCCTCACTCGCTTGAGATGGAATTTAACTCTGGTGGCTCCTTTGTGTTGATGTGTTGTGGGTGGATCATTGCCACTCTCTATCTGTCATGCGGGCGTTGTTGTCCTTGTTGCTCATTTTTTGCCATTGTCTTGGTTGTTTTCTTGTGGGGTGATGTGGATGGTGATATACTAAAGTTTTGACCAACGATGTATCTTTCTTTAATTCACCACCTAATGGAGCCTGATTGGTATTAGGTACATGTTGTGATGCTTGTTGTTGTTTCTTATCTTGCAATATTACTTTAACCACAGATTCCTCATTTGATGTATTAGTACCTATAACATTTTCTGCTTCAACCTCCTTGGACTCTACCTATTTTTCTAATATATCATTTGATGTTTGTGTTTCGTTGTCAACCATTAAAGGCTCATAATCTCATGCATCAGTTTCATTAGAGCTTTGTGCGTCTACCTCCATAGCCTCTGCTTGGGCCTTAATAGAAATATCTTACAATGTAATTTTATTCTTTTTATATCAGAGCTTCAGGAATTTCTTCAACACATTAATATTGATAGTACCCATAGATTTCATCCAAGGGTATCCCAAAACAACATCCATGTTAGCCATATCTGAAGCATAAAAGTCACAATGCAATACATACTTGTCCATAGAAATCTTCAAATCTTTATAAACTTGCACCTCTTCATTGTTAACCTTTGTGTGCTTCATTTGTTTTGCTAGAACTTGCAATTTTTTTTGCCAAATTGACATTTATAAGATTTTGCTTGCAACTAGGATTTATAGACATAATGATGTTCTCCTTATGAATATATCTATGAAGTTGTAATAAGGAGATACCAATAGAAAATAACCCCTTACATGTCTCATTTCATTGTTTCCTAGCATGAGATCATTTGTCCAAAAGGACTTTTTCAGATTCTTCATCTAAAAATTTGAGCTACTGGGTGCCAAGTGAGTGCCACCATATTGCAACCTATTCCTTCAAAGTAAGCCATAGGAATCTTGTCCAATTTTTAGGATGGTTTTTCTTCAGATATTTTATGAATTCTTCAATAGTATGACCATTATCTTTTCCTGTAAAAATAAAATATTTGCTAGGTTTTTTGGTTTTCCTCTTTCTAGTATGAGACCATTTGTCCAACAATAGTTCTTCAGTTTCATTAGCACTACGTAACTTCAAAAACTGACTGTCAAGTGATTGTCACCATATAGTAGCCTCATCTTAAAAATAGTACCATATTTTGTCCTTCGAATACCCTGGAAACTCACTCTTCTTCTCTCGTATAAATTTTCTAATAGTTGGCCCATCATTGTTTCTTGAAAACATATTATTGGAAGCCAAGAAGAGGGTTTTGAAAAAAATACTTTCTTGGTGAAAATTTAAGATGGCCACATTTCGGTCAATATTTCTCAGAATCCTTATTATTACCTATTTTCAAAAATGGAATGGCCATTCTGCATCTACCCATGTTATATAATCCCAGCCAGGCACTGGAATTTCTGATTTGCGCTACAACTGTCGCACTGTAACAACAATTTCTGAAAATAGAGCTAATTTTAAATCAGTGATATCTCCGTCATTCGGACTCTGATTCAACCAATTTTCTTTTGAAATTGGGTATTTTTTCACAAGTAACCCAAATTTGCAATTAGATTCTATGAATGTTGCCCCATAATGTACATATCTAACCTTCAAACTCACCACCCCGAAAAATGTCTACAACATAGTTGATTTTTAAATTAGCGATATCTCCTTATTTGGAATCTGATTTAGTTGATTTTTTTTTCCAAATCGGGTTTTTTTGTAAAAAATATAGATCTGCAATTAGATTATGCAAATTTTGGACAAAAACGTACAGATCTGATCTACAAACCAGCTGCCTCAAAAAATGTCTGCGACACAAAAGATTTTTAAATCAACGATATCTCCCTCATCAAGACTCCAATTTGGCCGATATATATATATATATATATTTTTAATGTCATATTTTTTCTTAAAATACCCAAATTTTCAATTATATTCTGCAAATTTTGCACCAAAACATATAGATCCAATCTGCAAACTCGCTACCCCCAAAAAGTTCCTATAAAAATAAAAATAAAAAATTTTGCTTTGCCCAAGAAAGTGTTCTGATACCACTTGCTATAGATCAACTTGAAAATATATGAGAATACAAATATACCCAAGAAATAACAAGATCTTAATATAGAAATTCTTTTCTTTATTAATCAAACCCTTGAGGTAGTGCAACACCATACATTCACTCCTTAAGGAAGGAGAACATTCCATAAGCCATATGCTTGTCAATACAATATTCCTTGACATCTCTCAATGGGGAGTCTCTAGCCTCTATATAGGATTCACACATACAATACCATGAGTCATTACCATGGTCCTCTCAATACCATCCATATAATACCATGGGCTTATCACATTATTGCTAACTACTTGTGGTCCCTTACATGATGCGGGTTAACCACTTTATTTATTAACTAGAATCCATCCCATTATTACATTATTCCCTTGGGTATATTCCTCTACACCCCATACTATACCCCCTAGGTATACTACAATGTACCTTACATCCCTCAAGTTGGACCTTATGTTCAGCCTGGTCTGTCCACCACACCTAATGGACATGGCCAGATCTGATTTGGGAACTTTCTATAACCTCAAGGTGTCGCTCTATGAACTATCCAAGTACCCTTGCAACAACAAGGATATCTTTTTTTGTAGCAAGGGAAACCTTCCCAATAACAAAATCCATCCTTGCAACATCAAGGGTAGACAGTGCACTAGCAAGTACAACTGTACAACCACAGGTGCAACCCTTGCAACAGTTGCAGCAAACTACGCAGTCACAACTGTAGTTTGTTCATCAATCTTCCTAGCCTATGTCCTCACAAAGTCAACCTCTACAACTAAAGGGACAACCTTTATAGCTGCAAGTTCAACCCTTGTAGCAACAAGGTTAGCTCGAGCATCAACAACCCTTGTACTCATATCAACAATGTCAATCTTTGCAAGGTCAGGGTCATGTCCTACAACAACAAACCCAAAATCCTTATGTCAAGGGGCAGTATGTGCAAAAAAATTATGTCTAGTAGTAGCAGGTGTGAAATCCATATGTCCAAGGGCAATAGGCTCGACAACCTTTTAACCTGTATGTTTCTTATCAACAATCTGTGGTTGGAGAGTGTTAAGGCTACTGAGGCCAGAATCATCCATATGGGCAAGGTCACCTACAATGGGGGAAAAATCGGATGCCATATGGATAAAATCCTCCACTATGGGGACAAAATGCATACCAACATGGATGGGTTCTACAATCTGGGCCTACTCAAAGGCCCCAAATGCCTTTTAATAAGCAATTTCTATTCTTGGCCACAGTGGAGCTACCAAATGTGTCTAGACTCACGAATGATCCCATTCATCCTTTGCCATACTATACACTAGTTTTTTCCAAGATTTTGAGCGATTGTTCCAAGTTTGAGGGAAAAGAAAAGGAGGATCCACAAGCCCACTTGATGAAATATCACCTCCAGTGCTCCTCCAATTCGCACATTCATGATTTAATTTGTATCTGAATATTTCAACGGACTCTGTGGTGTAGGTAAATTCTCGATGCAGACAGAGAGAATTCCTCTAGCCCAAGAGAGTGGGTCTAGCCACAAACAAACAATCTAATGTAAACTTCCTTAGACTAGAATCGAATAAGAGGGCTTACCTCTTAGAATTCTAATCTGCTTGATGATGTTCCCAATTCCTTGATCTAGCTTCCTTCCGTTTCTTCCTTCAGATACTTGAAACAGACACACAAGAGAGAACAACAAACATGATAACATACAATCGCATTCAATCTACTTATAAATTCAAGGAGTATTAAGCCATTAAATGTAACATTACATTCAATGTAGGAAATAAAACATTAGTTTTATTGATATAACTTCAGAAAGAGATTACAACCAAAGCCTTGACATTGCAGGTCTCCTCTGACATATTCGGATTCCCACACCTCTACTAGCATCTCATGGATAGCCCCAACATTGGAAGTTTTAAGGCTTCCTCCTTTTAGTTATGAACCAAACCAAACACATTATTCTCCCTTCATAAACATAAACTAGAAGGCTACAAGCTATAGATATCTTGTTGGTTATTCAAGCTCCAAAAAATACTCGTTCAACATGGAAAAGGAGGAGTTTATATAGATTTGATGGAGGTAGATGGTTCCTCTTATGATGGGAGAGGGATTATCTCTTTGGTTTGTTCCATATTAATAGGGGAAAGGAGCCCAAACTGAATTCCTCAGCTCTATCTAGCCCAACCATTTACCAGAATTCCGTTACGAAGCTTCTAGAGCTGGAAGCCTCGACTCCATATTTAAGAAACTTGCCAAAAGAGGATTAGCATGAGTGACAAAGGGATCATTTGCACCATACAATTCTAGGCCTAGTTTCAATCCCTGCAAATCAGTGCTAGGAAGGAATTAATCACTAGTGTTGGTCTTGTAAACTGGGGAAAAAGGAAGATTCTTGGGAAATAATGGAAAAGGAAAATGTTATGCTCCTGAAGAGGGACATAAGGGAAATCTATTCATGATGGGAAAGCGTGTAGGGTCCATTGTAGAGGTCCTCCTTTATCAAGGAATGGGGACTACAGGGACAGTGATAAAATGTTGTGTAACAGATTCCCCCTAAAGCAGGAAGGCTCAACTAGAATGATGGGTGGAATGCTTTACAAGTCAATGTGGGGAACCGGAGTCCATCATCAGAAAACCTACAAGAAAGCATAGATACATATACATCATTGAAAACTCTAACAAATGATACATGAATCATGGTATGGGAATAACCTTTTAGTAAGGAGGATCATATCAAAACCAAGGTATGGTCGCAACCATCCAATCGGGAGAAGGATCACATATAACAACTCATGGTATGGTCGTAACCATCCATCTGAAAGAGACATGTATATCAGCAGGATCATGTCACATCACCTTGCAACTTGGACTTTAATAATCTGAGCCTAAGGTCTTGCACTCGAACATGACTGGATGAAAGTACAAATTCTAACATGCGAATAAATGTGTTGAAGTTGAACATGTTAGAAAGTTGCTTGATTACCGGTTGATGATGTGAACTGTTAACAAGTGCTGAGAAAACACCAATAATTAAAATGGCACTCAAGGTACCTGAGGCATAATCCATGAAATGTGATTAAAGGAACTGAATTCGAACACCTGTAATATCACCTGATCAAATTCTAATGATGTGAAAATGTTGTCTAGTGTGAAGAACTTGCCATATGGCATGTAATCTCTATGGTACTGGAAGAGAGTCTCTTAGCCAACTTCCTAAATCATGAGATGAATTAAGTAGGAAGTGACTATGTTGAAGGAGGGTATGCATCCCACATCATCAACATGAGAGAAAGGGATGCAATGATTACAGTTGATATAGAGAATTAGGAATGAGTGTAACTATAGAAGGACAACTCTTGAACATATCAGCGACATGACTCCAAAGTTTGGCAGCTTTTGTATCGATAGGATTGGAGGTCATGATGACGTGGAAAAGATCAAATAAAAGGAAAAAATGAATGGCCTAACCTAGGAAAGTCAATGATGAAGTGAGGATATCCCAACCAGACATGAAGCAGAAAGTGTCATGGTCAAGAGTGAGTTTCCGACATAACTAGTAGAATTTCCCATTCCCTCCACCAATTTTGGAAGGTACACGAATTATTTTTTAATCACAACCTTGAAGGGGATATCATTTTCTTGCACTGTAGGTACATGCTTCAGATGAATCCAACCTAGTAAGACTAATGAGCCCTTAAAAGGAGAAGCTCATGTCTGTCATGTTGATGAATCTAATGTCATTTAATGTTTTAACGAGTCTGACAAAGGTGTAACTCAATATATTTTTCATGTTTAGAGAGTTTGAAAAATACATGGAAAAGAAAACTCCATAAGGTCCCTTTTCATATATTTGTGTCTATCGAGCCGGAAAAGGTAGAAAATGATACTTGAGAGAAGTGCTTGACCATTTTAGTCAAGGAGTACCTTTCTCTTAAATAGTGTATCTTAGCCCAAAAAATGGGTAAACATATAATGGGTAAACGATGTTTCATAGCCTTTAACGAGTTTAGAATGATAAGATCTTGAAAATATTTTTGTGTTAAAAGAGTCAAAAAAGAGCTTGAATGCAGACCCCCCATTTTTATTCTCTTTAACAATTTAAAAAGGGAAAAACACTCGGCGATATTTTCATTAGAATTTTTATGAGTCAGGAAAAGAGCTTAAACGTGACTCTAGTACCATCATTAGCAATTTGTCACCTATCGTCGCACAAGAGGCAAACATATTATCCAATTTATGAGGTAAAAATAGATGAAAAATTCTTTTACAACCCTAAAATGTCATGAAAAATGAATAAAAGGGGGAAACGTAAATACTTTTTACCATTTTACCTTTTTACCTTTTTACCTCATGTCGAGAAATTTTCAGCCATTTGTGCCCTAGATTTTCAAGAGCAGATTGCAGCATATCCAAGGGGACATTTGACGATCTATGAGTTGCAGGTAAGGGCTAAGACCTTAGCCTCATTTTCATGCTTGTTTTACTTGTTTTAAACCTTTTTTAGATTTCTAGAGGAGACATTAGCAACAAAAATTCACCCTTAGTCGGCGCGAGATCTGGGCTCGAGATCACACTAATCGAGGGTCATTAACACGATCAAGTGCATCATTAGTGCTACTATTTTTAAAACGGTTGCTCTGGCATTGAGAGTATAAAAAAAAACAAATTTTGGTCCAATTTCCCTCCTTTGAATGCAAATTTCTTGAGTCAAGGATGAATCTTGACTTGCATCTATGGTTTTTGCAGGCAAAATACAACGAAAAAATGGTTGATTGGAAGAATATAAGCATGAGGCAATTGATTCATAGGCATTGGCAAACCCAAACTATTGAAATTCCTTGAGAAAATTGGGGCTCCTTAAACTCTT
Organism: Pinus taeda; assembly: GCA_000404065.3. Taxonomy (NCBI): domain Eukaryota; kingdom Viridiplantae; phylum Streptophyta; class Pinopsida; order Pinales; family Pinaceae; genus Pinus; species Pinus taeda. The sequence goes on along the minus strand of APFE031503256.1, from coordinate 152,814 downwards.
CCTCATACTAGGCCTTTGGGATTAACCTAAGCTACTGCAATATCTGATGAGTCTTTGGGAAATTAATCGAAAAGTTTTTGTGATCAGGAGCAAGAACTACAATTAGAAACTTATTACATCTATTTCATCACTCGAATATCTTGAAGAGGGGAGCCTATCAATCTGTGTGGGGCCAGGCCTATTGGGGCAAGTGTGAGCATGTTGCTTGCATAACACTACCCAAAAGCATTGAAATCAAAGATCGGCAAGGTAGATATCATGACCATTCGTGACCTTGTAGTAAAGGTGCTACTCTTGACCATAAACAAATTAGTTGGGGCTCAGTCATTACATGATTCTAACATATCCAGATTCCAGTATGCCATAGACTGTATGGCACTGACTATCCTCAACAGGGCAGAAGCGATGAAGGTAAACATGAAGCGCCAGTTATCCAAAGCCAAGGCAAGAAACCTAAGACAGTTTGGATATGGTTCCATTCTAGTGACCTTTATGGAGCGGACCCCAGTATTTCAGTATCAGCTTGCAGCGGTGAACCCTCTATTCCCACGAGATCTACATATGGTTTGTTGGAGTGAACTGATGCCTAGGACCATTGGGGGCCAACATATTTCATACAAGCCCACCTTATTTTCATGGCTAAGGCATCAAATAATTGTAATAGAGGACTGGCACTATAGCGGTACCGAGTTCATGATGATCCTGATATGCCATTCCTAGAGGGAGAAGATTACGATGGTGGAGGTAAGAAAAAAAATTTTAATTTTTAATTTTTCATTGTTTTTGAAATATATGCATTCAAGACATTTCAATTTTTTAAATGTAGATGTGGGACTAGTGCAACCAGCCAAGATGTCCCCAATCGCTAGGTGTGTTGCTCTGTAGTTTGACATCACGCCTTATCATGAAGGAGTCAATAATGGGGAGAAAATTGTGCAGAACCTTGAAGGATTGACCAGAGGCATCCCAAAGTATGCTTGGGTGGGTGACATCCCACACTAGTATCAGCAACACACAGTGGGGGTATCAGACTAGATCCGCCGACTACTAACTCGTGTAGTACAAGAAGTGACGTGTTATCATGAGCACAATGTCGAGTAGTGCATAGGTTTAACATTTTACAATTTTCAGGCCTACGAGCCATAGATCTAACTGGAAAACATCATTTTTTTGGGGTTTTGATATATGACACTCAAACATTATCGACATATATATATATATATATATGTTAATCTATTCATATGCCTAGGAATATGAAGATATGTGATGGAATCAAAATTTATTTGCAATAAACGAATACGCAAATATATTCTCAATGTATGAGGTTTTCTAATGGAATATTTCCCATTGAGTTGAAGAACAATGAGTTGTGAATCAAGGTTAACAACCAATTCCTGAATGTTAAGAGAAATGGCTTCTGATAAAAATTCAGTAATTGTGCTATCCTCAGCAATGCTATTAGTTGTTTGACCCAAACAAATATCTTGAAGATCAATCAACTCACCATGGTGGTCATAAATGGCCCATGCCACAGATGATAGATTCTGGGTACTACGGAAAGCACAATCAGCGAAACCGATTTGAGGATTCACAAACACCAGCAAAGTAGGTGAAGACATAATAAATAGGAAAGATGCTTGCAAAAACAAACCAAACCATACCAACTTGCAAAAAAGTGAATAACACTCTTATGTACAAAAGTAGCCATGCGAGATGGCTTAGGCATAGTACTTCTTAACGGAGTCCATTGTCGAACTCAGGTAATCAACAAACAAAGAAGAAAACTAGAGTTTTACTGTTGACATGACAAGTAAGCGTTGACTTGGCCAAATAATAGAGAAAATTTAATATAAGGTTATGGCTCCATGCCCTTGGGTGAGGGAGCATTACAATTCATAAGATGAAAAACCTATTGCGATATTTGACAATCAGTAAAAACTCGGGGAGGGAGAAAAATCCTAAACCTATCAGGGGGTAAAGGTGTCTCCAATTGTAATATCTTGACAATATCATGATAAACTGACATGTCAATAGGTAGTAGAGAAGAGAACTTCTCAAGACAAGTAGAAATGACCGCCAGGGAAGAACCAAGCCAAATTGATTGAGAATACGTGTCTGGAGATGTACTTGAAATAGGATGATTAGAGGATACCAAAGTTGAGGCCAAAACAATCTCCACATAAATAATTTTGGCAAGGATTAACAACATAACCTCACCCTATGCATCAACAAGATCTGATGAGGGAATGACCCAAGGACCAGACTTGACCAAGGTCATGTTGACAGAGGCAACATGTAGAGGTGGGAGTAGAAAAATACCCATCAAGAGGGGATCTTTAAATTTTTTTTCTTCCACACTGTCATAAGGAGCACTAGTGTGCTTCACATAAGGAACATTGCCATCTAAGGAGGAAGAGGCAAAGAAGGACAGTTGGTCGACCATGACAATTTTCCCTGCATGGGGAAAAGAATGACGTGGAAAAGGGAGGAGGCTACAACATGCATGGCATGGGTTCAACAATGTCCGAGTAGAATATTATAGTTAATATTATTGTCAACAACCTCAACTTCGATGTGTATTGTCTTACCCTCCAAAGTAATGGCAAAGTTAGGAAGGACACCGTATGGTTGGGAACCATAGCCATCAAAGGCTTCCAGAGTGTTAGGTGATTGGTTCAAATAAGGAGAACCAGTTACCTTCCAACAAGCGATAGACATGATGCAGCAAGAAGCACTTTCATCAATGATGGTCCTATGAATCGTTTTTTTCATTTATGATCACCTGAATGAGAAAGGAAATATGATGAGGAAAATGTGGAATTTGGTTTTCCATAATAAAAAAAATGAGATTAGAGTGAGTTGGATCAATACCTCCAATAGCCGATAGTAGTGATTTATGCTGAGAAGGATAGCTTTGAAGGAACTCGAGAGCAGAAATAGCTGATGTCACTTGAGAAAAAATAGCTGATGTCACTTGAGCATTTCATAGAACTTTCGTAGCACACCCGGAGAGGACTATCGAATAGTGGAATTTGGATTAGGTCACTCTATATGGAGAGGAGCAGACGAAGATGGGATAGAGGAGGAAGGGGTGCTTTCTTTCTGTTTCTAGGCTCTTGGGGTAGTCTTTTGATAATATTTCATTATGGTAGCCACATTTACTAATGAACTCATCATAAAAACTTGGGAGTCTAAGGAAGCAGATGACTGAGGCTGACTTACCATCTGGGTTTCCTGGGACAGAAAGGGATCTTTCAGGACAACTAGGGTCCCTTTGATAAAATGACTAACTCCATATCGTCGGGGATAATATTTAGTGTAGTGATCCTGCTCACTGATAAGGCATGGATACTTGGGCTTCCATTGAGAAACTTCAGTTGAAGATGACTTAGGAGGACCCTATTTCAGGGCATTAACTTTATCATTTGCTTTACCCTTATTTTTACGTTTAGAGGATTTGTTCACTTTGGTAGACTGGAAAATGTGAACCTTCAAGGTTCTATGAGGACCATGTGGATTTTTAGAGGAATCATTGGAAGTAATTTTGGAGATCGAATACTGCTTGGAAGAAGATTTTGCAGTGGTCTCGGACACTGAACCAATTACTCCATCAATAGGTGGGGTAGCCAGAGACTTGAATGTCACTAGATCAGATGAGGTTCTGGGCACATCTCGTAACACATCATATAATGTACCACATTGTGAATAGACGACGTGTAGATATTGTGCATGCATAATGGCTTGTTCCTCAATGACACATCCACCCATAGCAATGTCCTCAACACTTTTGTTGATGAAGGATTTTGTGAACCATTCACTCAACAACTGATCAACAATCTTAAACTTGAACAGGCGATGTCGATACTGCTATTCATGGATGTGATCACAGATGTGGGTCACAGTGTCTTTCTTGAGTGACATGAGTAGATGGGTGCCAGTTTCATAGCAAACTAATAGCTGGAAATGTGTGAGAAAGGCCATAAGGAGAGTGTTAAGGTCATGATAGGTACTTCGTGGAAATTCGATGTACCACTTGGCTGCAACACCCATGAGAATTCGTTGGAAAATCCTGATATGAATGGAATCATCAACATATGAATTCGAGGAACACTAGAGGAAATATGTCATCATGTGCGCTTTTCGGTTCTCTTTCACCTTTCCTTCAAACTTTAGAAAAACACTAAGAATCTTGGATGGAATTGGAGGCCAGTATGGCAAATGAACAATAGGATCATTCATGGGTCTAGACACATCTGGCAACTCCAATGTGCACAAGAACAACAATTGGGTATTGAAAGATATTTGTGGCCTATGAATGGGCTTGAACTGTGGAACCCATCCTTGTTGGTAAGGATTTTGTCCCCATAGTGGAGGATTTTGTCCATATGCAATTTGATTTTCCCCCACTATAGGTTACCTTACCCATAGGGAGGATTCTGTCCCCGATAGCCTTCCAATTATCTAGCCATAGGTTGCTGATAAGCAATATATGGATTAAAAGGTTATTGAGACTCTTGACCTTGGACATATAGATTTTTCACCTACTGCCCCAGAGCATAAGGATTGTGAATTTGTTTCCCTTGGACATAAGGGTTTTGAGCCTACTGCCCTTGGACATAAGGATTTTGTACCTACTGCCCATGGACATAAGGAAGTTGCACTTGCTACCCTTAGACATAAGGATTCTCGGCTTGTTGTTGCAGGACTTGACCTTGACCTTACCCTTGTAAAGGTTGACCCTCTTGATACGAGTATGAGGGTTGGTGATGCCCAAGTTGACCTTCCTGCTGCAAAGGTTGACCTTGTAGTTGTAAAGGTTGTCCCTATGGTTGTAGAGGTTTAATTTGTCAAGACATTAGATGGGAGGATTAAGGAACATACTTCATCTATGGCTACAAGGTTTGTTGCGACTGTTGCAAGGGTTTCCCCTATGATTGTTACAATTGTCCTTGCTATTGCATTCTATACCAATGCTACTGAAAGGGTGGCCCTTGTTGCTACAAAGGTTACCCTTGTTGCTCTAAAAGTTGTTCTTTCTACTGTAAGGGTACTTGGATAGTTCTTAGAGTGACATCTTGAGGGTAGTGAAAGTTCTCAAACTCGATCTAGCCATATCCACTAGGTGCGGCAGATGGACTAGGTTGAACATAAGGTCTAGCTTGAGGGATGTAAGGTGGATTCACCATTTCTTTTGAGCCATGTGAAACAAAAGACGGTTAGTATTGAACTTGAGCCACATATGACTACTAGTACTGGATGTTACTTGACCCAGAAGGACCAACATGGTTTGATTATTGGTAATGGACATTACTTGATCTAGCGAGACCAGTAGGGTTTCAAATAGCACCGGAAGAGGGCTGGTTCATTCCAACCATGTGATTTTGTGAGCCACTCACATTGGTTTTGCTACACATCATAGAAACATTTAGATTCCACCCCTAGGCGGTGGAATCACCTATCCACTTAATGGAGGGATCGAAGAAATGTTGGAGACTTGACTTGAAACCATCAGTTCAATCAAATAAGTAACTTGGACCAACAAAACAAGTGGATTAAGAACTATGGATTGCACTAGAACTGAACTGAGAACAAAATGCACAATCAGCTAAGAGCTCAGGTTCTGAACAAATGGACCTGAGGTAGGAATAACGCTAGAGGACCAGATAGGGTTGTGATATAACAATGAGGCACTAAGGGTACTTGTCACCAACTGAGCTAACAAAATGTAATCACAAGGTAACTTAGGATAAACACTAGTAGGAATGCTTCCCGTGTAAGGGAAACCTTCATGAGGGAATAGATATCCCTACTCATCGACAATGTGAGGAGTGTGTGTAGCACTTCTCTGAGTGACCTAGAGAGGAGACTAGGATCTCATCTTCTGATTCCATGGATGGAAACAAATGATGATGGACAACCAAAGATGTTGAAGGGGATAGTTCGAAAGGAATACCCTACTAATTATACAGACACTACAATGATGTCACAACAAGATCGAACAAAGGATTCAGAGGATAGACAACCAGTCCTAGGTGACCTTCAAAAATCAGTAGACTCTCGGGAGTCTAGATAGGATTATCTGGATATTTAGGGCCAAATTCGTAAGGTGACCCAATATATGAGGGATAAGGAGGACAAGATGAAAAAGGTTGAATACTCAAAACAATTCCAAGTTCAACACCTTGATCCTCAAGTGATTGTGAAAGTTCAGGGAGAGGCTCTTCATATGATCTTTCAAACAAAGGAGAGGAAGAGGAACTGGGTGACCTTGATGGTTCAGCCACGATGAATTTATCTCAAACAACAAGAAGAGAGAGATTAATTTCAGGGCTTTTAAAATGTATTTGAAGGTATACTCATGATGTGGTCCAAAAAAGGACTAACAGGAATGTTATGTGATTGTGGGCAACAATCTTTTAAGATGCTAAAGCAAACTAGTTCTTTTTCATGTTTTAAGAGTTGAGAAAAATAAAATATATCTATCACTTTCGGTGTGAAACGAGCTCAAAAGGACATTTTATATTCAAGGAGTCAAAAAAATCAAAATGACTACTGAGGATAATATAAGCAAAATGGATTACCAAGTAACCATGAATTGTAGAATACCTCCTAGTGAACCAAGAAGTACGGGCATGTAATCTCCCCGAATGTTGTGTTCGGTGTATCACATTTACAAGGTGGCAGACTTAGCCTCCAACGGATAAAGGATTGCAACCTAGTTGGGTCTCCCTTTATATACGTGATGGTATAAGGAGCGCAAGTCTGTATTAGAGTTATCTAGTTCCAAAGTGAATGACAGTTGCTAAGTTTAAAGACATTGGATAATGTCTCTAGCCTAGACCTTATAAATGTGAGCGTTAAGTTTAAAATGTGCCTTAGGTTAATTGAATACATTTTAAAGTTTATTTGGAAATTATGTCTCAGTTTTCAGGCCTTAGCGATGTGACCTGGAAAAACTCCTATATGCAGCTAAATGATAGAAAACCCTTTCAATTCAATGCATGTTTACACTAATGAGAGTAGAGAAACACACTCAATGCAACAAACAAGAAATTGAAAGCAATATGACCTTTCACTACTTCTCTTTTGAAAAAAATATAATGAAAGTTCTTTCCACTTCCTTCCTTTCCTATCAAATGCACTTCAAGTAGTCCATTCAACAGTAAAGAGAATTCATTTCTTTTCAAATGAAAATGATGATGCAATTCTAGTTTTCAATGATGCTAGCTAATGTAACATATTGATTCAACAAACTAGAGTGATATATTTTCCAATGGAATGATAAAATGATTTTTTCACACAAATACTTCAATGAAAAAATTTCAACACAATCAACATCAACCAAATGAAAAGAACAAAAAGAGAATTCCTTCCAAACTAATGATGAAAATACTCAACCAAAAACAAGATGAGGAATGTGATCTATGCCTAAAAAGAGACACTTAATCAAGAGAATAACAAACAAAACTTTTCAAACTTGTTTAATTGAAATCAAAGCGATAAAAGGACTAAAAAACAAAATGCATGGACCAGAAAACCAACAACTTGACTTGCTGAGCACACAAATGACTGAATGGATGATGACCTATATTCCCTAGGGCCACAAACCAGCCAAAGACTCAATAAATCAAGTAAAGATAAAGAAAACCAAAAAAGCACACAAACCAAGCTAATGAAGCTTTCTAGTCAGGGATAACATAAGAAATATAAGATAAGAGGAAAGAATTAAGAGGGAAAGACACGCTAGTTATGATTCATGAGAAACACTGATTTTCATCTATAGGAATCAGCGCGATTGAGTAAATAAAAACAATTTCCACAAGGGGGTACAGTGCGGCTGTTTTAAAACAATTCATGTTGGTTGGCGCAACTGTCCAAAAATTAAATGCATTGATCGAGGATATCAAGAAGAAAATAAATTTTTTCAAACACCAAAACCAGACCTGTCACTATAAATTTCAGACTCAGAGAAGTAAACTTGGCAAGGAAAATAAAAGAAAAGGGAAAAGGTGATACTAGAAAAGTTCACATAGACCATGAAATGAAAATCAATCAAATGAGAGGATCAGCTCCCCACTGGAGTCACCAATTTCTGGTGTACGTAAATTCATGCTGCAGACATAGACAATTACTCTAACCTACGAGAGTGGGTGTAGTCACAAACACATAATCTAATGTAAACTTCCTTATACTAGAATCGAATAAGAGGGCCTACCTCTTAGAATGCTAATCCTCTTGATGATGATCTCACTTCTTTTCTCCTGCTTCCTTTCATTTCTTCCTTCAGATCCATAAAACAAACACACAAGAGTCAACAACAAACGTGATACCATACAATCATTCAATCTACATAAAAATTCAAGGAGGTTTACAACATTAAATGTAATATAACACTCAATATAGGAAATTAACCTTTAGTTGTATAGATATAACTATAGAAAAAGATTAAAACCAAAGCCTTGGCATTGCATGTCTCCTTCGATATATCTGGGCCCCACACCTCTTCTAGCATCTCATGGATAGCACCAAAAATGGATGTTTGAAGGCTTCTTCCCTTTAGTTACAAACCAAACAAAACACATTATTCTCCCTTTAGAAACATAAATTAGAAGACTACAAGCTATAGATACCTTGTTGGTTATTCAAGATCCAAAAAGTACTCATTCAACTTGGGAAAGGAGGAGTTTATATAGCTTTCATGGAGGGGAGATGGTTCCTCTTATTATGGGAGAAGGCTTATCTCTTTGGTTTGTTCCATCTTAATAGAGGAAGGGAGCCCAAACTGAGATCCTCGACTCTATCCAACCCAACCATTTACCATCCTTCCATTATGAAGCTTCTAGACCTGGAAGCTTCGACTCCATATTTAAAAAACTTACCAAAAGAGGATTGATATAGGTGACAAATGGCTCATTTGCACCGTACAACACTAGGCCTAGTTTCAAACCCTGGAAATCGGCACGAGGAAGGAATTGATCACTACATTAGTCCTCTAAACTGGGGAAAAAGGAATATTCTTGGGAAATGATAAAAATGGGAAATGTTCTTCTCATGAAAGGGGACATAACGGTAGTCTCTTCATGATGGGAAAACATGTAAGGTTCACTATAGTGGTCCTCCAAGATCAAGGACTGGGGAGTATAGGTGCAGTGATAAAATGTTGTGTAATAGACAATGATGTGTGTTGCAGCCAAATGGTACATCGAATTGCCTCGAGGTACTTGCAATGACTTTAGCACTCTCGCGATGGATTTTCTCACACATTTTCAGTTTCTGGTTCGCAATGAAACTGGTGCCCATCTGCTTACATCACTCAACCAAGACACTGCGACCCATACCTCCAATCACATCCATGAATGTAGGCATTGATATCACATGAACAAGTTTTGAATTTCTAATCAATTGTTGACTGAATGGTTCACCAAATCCTTCGTCAAAAAAATTACTAAGGACATAGATAAGGGTGTATGTGTCAGCGAGGAGCAAGCCATTGCACATGCCCAATATCTATACCTTGTCTATGCGCAATCTAGCATGTTATATGATATGTTACCAGATGTGCCAAGACCATCATCTGATATGATGACATCAAAGACTCTAGCTACACCTCCAATTGATGGAAACCCCCATCAAATCTTCTTCCAGACAGAAGTCGGTCTCAAGTGCTCCCTCCAATGATCCCACTCGAAATTCACCAGGTCCTGGTGAAACCTCTGAGGTTCACACTATTCAGTCTACCATGATAGATAAATCCTGTAAAGGTAAAGTGAAGTGGAAAGGAAAGTCCAAAGCGATTCCCCGAAACAGGGCCCTCCTAAGTCATCTACTGGTGATGCTTCTCAAAGGGAGCCCAAGTATCCATGCTTCATTTGTGAGGACGATCACTATGCCAAAGATTGTCCTAGACGATATGAAGTTAGTTTCTTATTCAACGAGACCTCATCTTTCCTGAAAGAGCCTTTTCTATCCTAGTAGGCCCAAATGGTATACCAACCTCAGTCTTCTGCTTCCTTAGGTTCCCAAGTGTTCATGATGAGTACACCTATAAATGTGGCTACCAGATCAAAAAATTATCAAACACCTACTCTGACAAAGAAGAAAGAGAAAGAAATTACCCCTTCCTCCTATATCCCATAAAATTCTAGTCCTCTACATATAGAGAGACTTAATCCTGATTCCACTATTCGACCACCTTCCCCACGTGTGCTGTGAAAGTCCTCGTATAATCCAAATGCTTGAGCCACTCAACATTATAACATTTATGAGGATTCGACTCAAGTGCCATTAGCTTTGTCTGCTCTCTAGGTCTTCAAATTTTTTCCTTCTCAGTAGAAAGCAATGCTTTCGAAAATTCGGGGTATTGATCCAACTATTTCTAATCTCAGTTGTTTTGCTATGGAAAACCATGTTACATGCTTACCTTATAAAATTTCCTTTCTCATTCAGGTGGTCAATAATGAGAATACAATTCACAAGATTATCTCTTGTTGGAAGGTGATTGGTTCTCCTATACGGAATCAATCACCCAACACTTTGGAAGCCTTTGATGGGCATGATTCTCGACCATTCAGTGTCCTTCCCAACCTTGCCATAACTTTGGAGGGTAAGACAATCAACGTCGAAGTAGAAATTGTGAAGGAAAAGATTAACTATATCATTCTACCTAGAGGGAGTTGGACCCATGTTATGCATGTTGCAACCTCTTCTTTATTCCATGTGCTTCATTTTCCCCATCAAGGAAAAATTTTCACGGTCAACCAGTTCTCTTTCTATTCTTCCTCCTCCTTGGATGGAAATGTTCCTTATGTGAAGCATACCGGTGCTCCTTATGAGAGTGTGGGAGATGGAATTTTTAAAGCTCTTGCCTTGATGGGTATTTTTACTCTCCCACCTCCGCATTTTTCCTCAGTCAACATGATCTTGGTCAAGTCTGATCCTTGGGTCATTCCCTCTCCTGATCTTGTTGATTAATGGGGTGATGTCATATCGTTAATCCCGACCAAGTTCAATTATGTGGAAATTGTTTTGGCTTCATCTTCGGTACATACTAATAATATTTCTTCAAGTATATCTCTCGACACATATTCTAAATGCGTGTGGCTTGGTTCTTTGGATTCTCACGATCCCTTAATAGAGCCATTTCCTTTTGACGAAAGTATCATGGAAATCATGTCTCTGGATGAAGCGCCATGGAATGATGCTCATCATCATTCCTCATTATTTCCTCGTCTGACAGTCATGTCTACTTGTCTTGAGAAGTTCTCTTCTTGTTTCCTAACCCTACCACTTCAGACAGCAATCATGACCCATGAAGTTTGGTCGGAAGGAAACATGGGTAATATTATCCAAACAATTCCCATTGAAATTTTTGTTAAACCGGGTATCATTGAAAACATTCATATTGGGGTGACTTGTTCCCTTGATGAGATCAAGCTCTATACTTGTCTTTTTCAAGAGTTTCGAGATGTTTTTGGATGGCCATATGAATAAATTCCTGACATTGACGTAAGTATAGTCGTGCACGAGATTATGACTTATCCTAAGAGAAAGTCCATTCATCAATGTCTTCGCGTAGTGCACCCTAGAAAAGTGGCCACCATTAAGGGGGAAGTTGAAAAACTTCTAAAATATGGATTTATTTATTCAATCACCCTCACAAATTGGGTGTCAAATATCATATTAGTGACCAAGAAGAAAGTTACCATTACGGTATTCGTTGATTAGCATGATCTTAATCGTGCATGTCCCAAGGATAATTACCCAACTCCTTTTATATACCAGATCATCGATGAATGTGCTGGGAGTGATTTTTTTTCCTTTATGGACGATTTTTCTGGTTACAATCAAATAAACATAACACATACTAATCAAGATAAGATTCCTTTATCTATCCGTGGAGGAATTTTTTCATACAAAAAGCTCCCTTTTGGCCTTAAGAATGTTGGGGATACATTTCAAAGAGTGGTGTCTTATGCTTTCCATGATATTAGAAACATAGTTCAGCCTTACTTTGATGATCTTCCTGCTCATTTGCATAAGTACCATAACCATCCTGATCATCTTCGACATACTTTTCTTTGTTGTAGACATTGTAACATTCAGCTGAATGTGCATAAGTGTGTCTTATGTGTTGAGTCCGAATGACTCCTTGGATTTATTGTTTTGAAAGAAGGAATTCATCTTCATCATCTTAAATTCGAGGCTATTTTTAATCTACCCCCTCCCTCTTCATTGCATGAATTACAAATTCTACAAGGGAAAACGAATTTCTTTCGTCATTTTGTGCCTAACTATGCTGAGATAGCTTTAGGGTTCACCTGGTTTCTTAAGAAAGGAATTCCATTTTTTTGGGATGAGGGTACCCAAAAATATTTCTATGACTTAAAAGTTTTCCTCATTGATGCTCCTTTCCTACACCCTCCAAACAATCATCGTGATTATTTCCTCTATCTAGCTACAACCTCTAGCACGATCCCTATGGTGCTAGTGAAGGATGATGATGAAGGTCATGAACATGTGATTTACTACCTCAACCACAACCTCCTTGATCCTAAGATGCATTATGCTCCTATTGAGAAGTTGGCTTTCACCATTGTTCAGGTTGTTCAACACTTTCGACATTATTTTCTCCTCTGCACTACAACCATGATTTCTGCATGTAAACCCATGAATTACATTCTGACTTGTCAATTACTTTGGGGCAAGTATTCTAATTGGATTTTCATCCTCCAGGAATTCGATATGGTCTTCACTACTGCCAAATCCAAGAAATCACTTGTATTCTTTGAGTTGATTTTGTCTCTTCCCTCTGCTTCTCTTCCTGTTGGTGCTGATGAGCATCTCCCAGATGAGTATCTTTTTCTAATTAGCACTCTCAATCCTTGGTATGGTGATATCACCATGTATCTCAAAACATCTACCTTCTAGTCTGCGTTGAACAAGGATGACCACTGATGCATTTAGAATCAATCCCAGCCTTACTACATCACTGGGAATACATTATACCACATTGGTGTTTATTCAATTCTTTGCCACTGTCTAACTCTTGATGAGGTTGAAAGAGTCTTGAATGACTGCCATTCTAGTGCATGTGGTGATCATTTGTTTGGCTATGATACTACTTGAAAGGTACTTCGTGCTCACTATTTCTAGCCCTCTACCTTTAAGGATTTTGTCCTTGCCATTCTCAAATGTCATGAGTGCCATATTTATCAATCGAAATTCATTACGCACTAGCTCACCTTCACCCCGTTATTACCATTGGTCCCTTTGCCAAATGGGGCATTAACTATATGACATGTAACCCTCATTCAGCTGGGGGCATGGTTATATTATCGTCGCTATGGATTACTTCACCAATTGGGACAAAGTGACACCTACATATTCAACTAGTAGTAAAATGGTGGCGCAATTTGTATTCAATCAGGTTATTTCTAGGTTTGGAGTGGCTCAATCCATTGTCACCAACATGGCTCCCATTTTCATCATCACATGATGGTTGAGCCAACTTCTACGTTGGGCTTGCATCATGATGGCTTAACCCCATAATACCCTCAGGGAAATGACCAAGTTGAAGTTGTAAATAAATTTTTAGTTACATTCCGCAATCAGCAGCTACCCTAGTAGGCCACTGTGAAGCAAGCTTAGCAGCCAAGAAACAAGGTTGGTAGTGTGTGATTCCATCGAGGGAAATAGTCCACTCAATCTGCTGTTGGGAAATCAGCCTCCACTCCAAACCAATTTTTCCAAAACACTAGTTTGAATCGGGAAGCTGATGCATTTGTGCCATTGCAGCAAAGTTTGCCTCAGAACATTGCCTGGTACAAAGGCAAGGATTCTCTAGAGTAAGTAAGAGCCATTATCTTTGCTTGTTGTGCTCTCTTAGTCCCGCTTCTTACTTGATTTATCTCATAGGAAAAATGACCCCATCCTAGCTAGATCATCAGCTTAGTAATCTTGCTATCCACAATCTCTCCTCTATTCACCTTTCCTTCAGTCAAATCAAAACTTTTGGCTTAGCACACAAGTACATTCCCTGGCCTCCCCCCATGGCCATAGACGACATCCTCAAAGAATATTCTTCCTTCTCTAGACTCTGTCGGCTTAGGTGGTTCTTTAGACTTTCTGCAGATGAGACAGGTCTACAATCCTTTTCAATTGCCTAAATATGCATGTGACCCTCCTATCAGATATCCTAATTTAAATCATTGTCTCCATATTGGCTTATCCCTCTTGCATGACAGAATTTCCTCTGTAGAATTCTCTTCCAAACCCAAATTTTCCAAATCCCAGTTGCTTGCTCTAAGGAGTCTTCATCGTCTCCATATTGTAATCAAACCAGCTGATAAAATATGGGCATTGTTGTTCTCGAGAGAGATAGATATGTTGTTGAAGCTCACGGGAAACTTTATGATCCCAATATCTCCAAGCACTATGTAGCAGTTCCATGGATGGCCATTAAAAGACCTCTTAGCTATCTCCAAGCCACATATAAAAATCTACTCACAGTGTAGCAATGGGAATTTATAATGCAAGTTGAAATTAAGAATGCTAGAGTGTGTAGCTCTACTTTATTTGGAAAGTGCATAAAAGCCCCCTTGTGGGTCGACCTACTTTTTCCTACAATGGTTCTATGCTTGAACCACTTTCTAAATTATTGCATTATAAACTACTTAGCAGCTTACTTGCTCAACCTAATCATTTTCCAGTTTCTCTTACTCTTTACAGGATATTGAATCCAAGTGTTTTGCTGTAGATTCATTCCTTGTAACTTTTGATGTTGAGCCTATGTATCCTGGCATTCCTATGTAGGAAGGCTTGCATGCCTTATGGGAAATGCTTGAGCAAAGCACTACAAAACTCTTCACTCCAGAAGATGTCAAATTTCTGGTTAGTGCAATAGAATTAGTAGTAAGATGGCACTTTCTTCAATTTTATGGCTCCTTTTACCGCCAAATTCGAGGCACAACTATGGGAAACAATTTTTTTGTGGTTTATGCTTGCCTTTTTCTCTGCCATATTGAGCAAGAAGTCATCAAAAGATTTCCTGCTCCTGAGATCCAGCTTTTCATACACTTCATCGATGATGATTGTATGGTTTGGACTGGCTCCAAAGATAGATTGGTTCAGTTTCTAGACTGCTAGCAGTCCATCTATTGAGAACACATCTGGATCACTTCCTGCATCTCCTCCACCAGTTTCAGCATTCTAGACATCGTACTCTTCAAAAGTCCTTAATTTTAGACCTATGGAAAGATTTCTACTCGATGCTTTCAGAAGCCATTGAATGTGTGCCAGTACATTCCTTTCACATCATGGCATCCTTGATACTGGAAAGTCGCATTTGTGGTCAATGACCTACAAACATATCTTCTTCAAGAGAAAAGTCAAATGTGGTTCCTGGAACTCAGGAGAGTGTTCTACACCAGGCTTTGGTTGAGAGGTTACCCACCAGATTTTGTCTAGGCTTGTTTTTCCAAATTTCACTGGGATTAGAGGGATGTTGTTATGTAGCAAGTCTATGCACGAGGTCGTCTTCACTCTTCTGGCCTCAAAAGGGTCCCCTTGGTGTTAAAGTTGGACTTCTGCGAAGCCACCAGAGCTTTAAACCTTGGGGGATCCCTAAACCCTAAACTTTATGGAGAATTCTAGTGCTACCCTTTGTTGCAGCATATTTCAAGACCTCTAATATGTTGGAGAAATTCATGAAAGATTGGTTCATTCTTCATGAGAAGAAAAAATCCTTGGCCATGATTCTTTCAGGAGCAATGCTTTATTTTTCTGAAATTTTAAAATGTTTTTTAATATGTATTTTAAAATATTTTTAATATTTAATTTAAATATTTTAAGATATTTTTAGGGTTTCCAATGGTTACTTTTTGACCATTCCAAATCACTCCCCCTATCCATTTTTGTATACAAGGACAACTTGTATCACATTTCTTTTGTATTGCTGATGACTCCATAAGGACGAAACTAGTTTGATATAGTACAAGAATTGTTTTCTTGCAAATTATGTCTTTGTTCATAATTTTGCCTAAGTGTCCTTATTTTTTTTTATGTTTCTCTCATTCAAGCACTTTAGTTTTTTAGTTTTTAGTTTTTGCAATTCAGTTTTTGCGATTCAGTTTTCAATTTTCGTGATTTAGTTTTCAGTTTTCGTGATTCAATTTTTGTGATTCAATTTTCACGATTCAGTTTTGTTTATTGATCATGTTTTGAAATTGTTCCCACCTTAATCTCTTTTTGGTTTTAACCAAACCTCGACAAAAGACGAAATGGGATTCTCACCATTCCATCTAGTGTACAGTCTCAAAGCTACCTTACCAACTGAATATGAAATTCTCTCACTCAAATTGGTTGTCGACTTACTCCCTCAAACCTCACCTCAAGAAGGGCATCTCTTATATCTGGAATGACTGGATGAAACCTACCCTCTTGTTGCTTTAGTCATTGAAGTGGATAAAAAGTGAGTTATGTCCCATTTTGATAAGTTGGTTTCTCCTCGTACTCTTTCTATGGGTGATTTGGTCCTGATATATGACCAAGCTAATGATAAGATGGGTGTAGAAAAATTTGAAACCATGTGGCATGGGCCCTATATTTTTAATCGTGTGTTGCAAAAAGGGGTATATGAGTTGATTGATTATGAGGGAAACCCCTTAGGCAACCCCCACAATGGGCTCTATCTCAAAAAGTGCTATGCATGAGTCATCAGGCATCTTTATTTTTGTACATAAGTGTGTTATTAATTTTTTACAGTGTGGTTTGGTGTGTTTTTCAAGTAGCTTTCCTGCATATTATGTCTTCAACTACTTTGTAGATGTCTATGACTCATACGTCGGTTTCATTGATCGTGCTTCCCATAGCAGCTAGTCTCTATCTTATGCAGCATGGGCTATCTATACTCCTAATGGTGAGTTGATTGATCTTCAACGTATTTTTTTGGGTCAAACGACTAACAACATTGTTGAATATAGCATGGTTATCGAACTCTTGTCAAAATCCATTGCTCTTGACATTTGGGAAATGGTTGCGAACCTTGATTAATAACTCGTTGTTCTTTAGTTCAATGGGCAATATTCCATCAGAAACCCTCAAATATTGAGAACGTATTTGTTTATTCATCTATTAGAAAGAAAATTTGATTACATCACATATCATCGTATTCCTAAGCATATAAATATATTAACGTATGCATTAGATAATTATGTGTTAGACAGACATTTGCAAAATATGTGAAGAAACAAAACATTGTAGCATAGTAATCAGGAAATATAACACACACACACACACACACACACACACACACACATACACACACACACGCACACACACACACAGATATATATCTATATATATATATATATATATATATATATAGATAGATATATAGATATATATGTATATATGTGTATATGTTGATAATGTTTGAAGTTTCATACATCAAAACCCAAAAAGTAATGTATATGTTCAGTACATCCATGGCTCACAAGCCTCAAAACACTAAATGCTAAAACTATGGACTACTTAGAATGGTGCTCATGGTAGCACGCCACTTCACATACTACGTGACTCAGTAATCAACAAATCCGATCTAACACTCCCAGTGTGTGTCATTGATATAGGTGTGGGAAGTCACCCTCTTGGGCATACTCTCGGATGCCTTTGGTTAGGTTGTTAGGGTTCTGCATGAACTCCTCTTCATTATCGACTCCTTCCTGATAAGGAGAAATCTCAAACTATCATGCAATGTGTATAGTGATCGGGGACATCCCAGCTACATGCTCTGGTCCTACATCAGCAATTACAAAAAAAAAATTCACGAACAAATATATTTAAAAAACAATGAAAAATAAAATAAATCAAAATTATTTTTCTTACCTCCATCATCATAATCTTCTCCCTCTAGGAGTGGCATATTAGGATCGACATGGAAGTTAGTACCACTATATGGCCAATCCTCTACCATGATTAGTTGAGGCCTCAACCATGAAAAGAAGGCATGCTTGTATGACATATGATGGCCCCTACTAGTTCTGGGCATTAGTTCACTCCATCGGAGCATCCATGGATCTCATGGCAATGGGGGTTTTACCTTGGCCAACTGGTAGTGGAATAGTGGGACCCATTCTATAAAGAAGGTATCCAAAACTTAATGATATCCAAATTGCCTAAGATTTCCTGCATTTGCTTTGGATAACTAGTGTTTCACGTTCACCTTAATGGCTTCCACGTAGTTGAAGATAGTGGGTGTTGTGCAGTCTATGGCATACTAGAACTTAGACTTGTTGGACTCCTACAATTCCTGAGCCCCAACAACTCTGTTTATGGTCAAGAGTAGCACCTTCAGTACAAGGTCATTAACAATAATGATTTCTACCTTGCCACTCTTTGATTTCAGTGCTTCTGAGAAGTGTTCTTTAAGGAACATGTTCATAGTTGCCCGAATGGGCCTAGTCCCATAGAAATTGACTATTTCACCTCTTCAAGAGAGTGCAGTGATGAAGTAAATGTCTGAAGTCTCTAGTCAAGGATCGTTAAAAATTCCCATCCAACATCAAACAGACTAATCAACTATTGTAACAACTCAAGTTGAGCCCAAAGGCCTGGTGTAAGGAAGAATTTGAGGAGCCCTTAGTTGCTTAAAGTAGCCAAGTAGTTTGGATCTGCCAATGCCTATGAATAAATGGACTAATGCTCACATTCTTTCCAATCAACCATTTTGCACTATATTTTTCTTGCAAATATCAAATATTCAGGTCAATATTAGTCTTGGAGCAAGAAATATTGGGTTTGTAGCATAGAATTTAGGTGAAAATGAAATTGTTTCTCCTCTCTCCACTGGTGCGACTGTTTTAAAAATAGTAGCACCAGTGGCACAAGATATTGTGCTTTTAAACCTCGATCAATGTGATCCCGACCATGGATCTCATGCCGACTGAGGGAGGATTTCGTTTTTGACAAACTCCCCTAAAAAAATCCAAAAAATTACTAAAAACAAGAAAAACATGTATGAAAATGAAGCTAAGTGTCTTGAATCTTACCTACAATTGACTGTTCGTTGATCGACTTCCTAGATCTACCACAATCTACTCCTTAAAATCTAGGGCACAAATGGGTAAAAATTGTTCCAACAAAGGTGAAATGGTAAAATGGTAAAAACTAACTTACTTTTCCCCTTTTTATTAACTCTTCATGATATTTTAGGGTTTTCAAAGCATTTTTTGTGTATTTTTCACCATACAGATTGGATAATGTGTTTTCTTATTATATAGTGATAGGTGATGGATTTCTTATGATGGTGTTGGAGTCATGTTTAAGCTCTTTTCATGACTCATAAAAACTTATATGAAAATATCACTGAGTATTTTTCCCTTTTGGACTCGTTAAAGAGAATAAAAATGGAGGGTTTGCTTTCAACTCTTTAAACAAGAAAATATGACAGAGCTCTTGTTCGTTTGAACTCATTAAAGGCTACAAATCATTGTTTACCTAGTATATGTTTACCCATTTTTCAGGTTGGAATAAAATATTTACAAAAAAGGTACTCCTTGACTGACATGGTCAAGTGGTTCTCTCAAGTATTGTTTTCTGCCTTTTCGAGC
The DNA here is from genome assembly GCA_000404065.3 of Pinus taeda. Taxonomy (NCBI): domain Eukaryota; kingdom Viridiplantae; phylum Streptophyta; class Pinopsida; order Pinales; family Pinaceae; genus Pinus; species Pinus taeda. The sequence continues at coordinate 133,207 of APFE031503256.1, read as the reverse complement.
TCAAGACACACAAATGTATGAAAAGGGATGTTTTGGATTTTTCTTTTCCATGTCTTTTTCAAACTCTCTAAACATGAAAAATATACTGATCTACACATTTGTTGGACTCGTTAACAGATTAAATGACATCAGATATTTCACCATGACGAACATGAGCTTCTCCTTCCTAGGTCACATTAATCTTACTAGGTTAGGTTCATCTGAACGATGGACTTATAGTGCAAGCATATGTTATCCCCTTCAAGCTTGCGATAAAAAATAATTGGGGTACCTGCTAGAAATGGTGGGGGAAAATAGGAAACTCTATTAGTTGTGTCAACAAATCACTCTTGAACATGACATTTTCCACTTCATGTCAAGTTGGGATATCCTCACTTTATCATTGACCTTCCTAGGTTGGGCTGTTCATTTGATCTTTGCCACGTCATCATGAGGTCCGATCCTATGGATCCAAATGCTACCAAAATCCAGAGTAGTGTCGCTGATATATTCAAGAGTTGTCCTTCTACATTTACACTCATTCCTGATTCTCTGTGTCATCCATAATCATTACATCCCTTCATCTCATATCAATGATGTGGGATGCATCATGGCCCTCCTTCGACAAGGTCACTTCCTCTCGACTTTAGCTCATTATTCTAGAAGTTGGCCAAGAGACTCCCTTCTAGTAACTTAGAGCTTGCATGCTCTAATGGAAATTTCTTCACACTTGACGACAAATTCACATCATTGGCTTTCGATTGGGTGATTCCACAAGTGTTCGACTTCAGTTCCTTATTCACATTATGTGGATTGTGCTGCTAGTGCCTTGAGAGCCATTTTCATTATTGGTAATTTCTCTTGTGCTTGTTAATGGTTCACATTATTGACCAATAATCAAGCGACTTTCTAACATGTTTGACTTCGACACATCTATTCACATGTTGGAATTTGTACTTTGATCAAGTCGTGTTAGAGAAAAATACCCTGGGATTAGATTACTAAAGTCCAAGTTGCAAGGCGATGTGGCATGATCATGCTGATATCCATGTCGCTTTCAGATGGATGGTTACGACCATACCATGAGTTGCTATATGTAATCCTTCTCATTATTGGATGGCTACGATCATACCTTGGGTTCAATATGATCCTCCTTACTGGAAGGCTATGGCCATACCTTGGATCCATTTATGTTATGAAACCAGCTCAAGAAAATATAGAAAAGATAGATCCACGCCTTAGAATTCAGCCTCTTCGAAGGGGCAACCTCCTTTACATTACATAAATGAACAATTCTTGGATGATTCAAATGACAAAACCTCCTTTCTATATATAAAATTGTAAGGAGTCACAATATAACCGAGCCAACCTAACAATAATAATATAAAGCCACAAAAATAACAATAGAGGGATTCTATGGGGCATAGTAATAACAATATGGGGATAATAGGGG
>APFE031503256.1:112776-125149 GCA_000404065.3 Pinus taeda | reverse complement strand
AAAGCTACTACACTCATGAAGACAATGATGGACTCTCAAATAGTGATGAAGATGAACAAGGTAATAATTATAGACTTTTAATGGCTTTTGAAGATGATGATTTCATGGATGCTATAGATGAATAAGGTCTTTATGAAGAGATTTCTAAACTCAAAATTTGTTTAGAAAAGAAAAATATGATTATTGATACTCTGCAATTTCAACTAGCTCAAAGGGAAAAACATCATGAAAAGTTAGAATGTGAAATTGTGGGACTTAGAAAAGAGATTGAGAAAACAAAAGCTCTTAATCTTAGATTTGTTAAAGGATCTGAAAATCTAGATGAGATTATCAATGTGCAGCTTTCTCCCCTAATCAAGACAGGTCTGGGATATAATGAAGAAACATCTCAAGCGCGGAATCGATCCACCTCCAAAAGTTATCTTGATGCAGCAAGGAGGAGTGAGCAAAGGCCCAATGGATATCACCAGGTAAATCAGGGACAATTTACCTCAAGAATGAGCAAAGACTACCAGATAAATCGGGGGCAATCCACCTTAAGGATGAAAAAAAGCTACAATTAGCCACAGGTAAAATATTCTCAATCTACCTCAGGAATGGATGATAATAGAAACTACAATCGTTTGGTTGGTAGATTTGATAATCATAGGAGTTTCTTCAATGGCAAGTGCTTTTCTTGTCATAACTTTGGTCACAAAGTAGCTCAATGTGTTGCCTATAAGACAAACATGACTAGAGAAGCTCAAAAATAAATAAGTATGACTAGGATCATGAAATGAACCTACAATAACTTTTCTTTTCTTGAAACTGAAATTGAATGTTCTATTTGTAACAACTTCGGTCATGAAGATTCTGAATCCAGGAGCAGTTTTAGGAAAACAACTTAGAAGGAACAAGACTCAAGTGCTAAAACATGGAGAATGAAATAACTGCAACTAGAAAGATGTGGTATAGCCTTATATGCGGAAGGGCAGGAAAATCAATGGTACATCGACAGTGGATGTTCAAAACATATGACGGGTGATAAGGAAAAACTTCAGTCGTATAGTGGCTTAGAAAAGGAGAATAAGGTCTCATTTGGAAATGACACCCTTGCACTCATAAAAGGTAAAGGTTTTGTTCTGTTGAAAGAAAAGTTAAAAGCTGGAAATGTTATGTATGTTGATGGCTTAAAGCATAATCTATTGAGTGTTAGTCAGGTGTGCGATCAAGTAACTAAGGTAATATTTCGATCAAATGGATGTAGTGTTCGTGATCTTGATACAAAAGAAACAATGATCAAAGGCATAAGAACTCCAAATAATTTATATATATTCAAAGAAGGGAAACATCAATGCTATTTAAGAAAGAATGATGAACACTGGCTATGGCACGAGAGATTGGGGCACCTAAGCTTCTCACAAATAAGGAAAGCATGCAAATACCAGGCAGTTCATGGTCTTCCAGACATCAGAATTCCAGACAATACAATATGCAAGTCATGTCAGTTTGGTAAGCAAACCAAAACTAACTTCCCTGAGAAGGAAGGATCGACTAGCAGGCCACTTGAGCTTGTCCATACTGATGTATGTGGTCCGTCTAGGAAAAGGTCACCTTGCGGAGAAGAATACTTTATATTATTCATTAACGACTATTCAAGGATGGTCTCGATAGGACTTATCAAGCACAAAGATCAAGCATTCGAAAAATTGAAATCCTTCAAAGCTTTGGTTGAAAACGAATCAAATCAAAATATTAAATTCCTTAGATCTGATAGAGGTGGGGAGTTTGCCTCAAATGATTTTTTTCATTTTTGTGAAGAACATGGAATAAGAAGAGAATTCTCTACATCTATGACTCCTTAGAAAAATGGAATAGTGGAAAGGATGAACAGAATGGTTCAACAAATGGCTCGTGCTATGCTTGATGAGTCTGTAACTCCTGCAATGTTATGGGGTGAAGCCACATTTGCTGCAGTTGTTATTCTCAACAAAACAAACGTCTGGGTGAACAACACTCAAACCCCTCATGAGCTTTGGTATGGTGAGACTCCTTCCGTAAAATATTTCAAAAGTTTTGGGAGTAAATGCTACATCAAAAATACTGATGAAAATCTTGGCAAGTTTGAACCCAAAGCAGATGAAGGCATTCTTCTTGGTTACTCTCCCCACAGCAAAGCATACAAGTGTTACGATAAAAGGCTTGGAGAAATTGTTGAAAGTATTCATGTAGTGGTTGATGAAGATAAAAACACTCCTAGGCAAGTAAGGTCTGAAGATTTCGAAGATGAAGAGGACTATCCATCTACATCAAATCAGATTCATGATGAAGAAGAAGAGACAAATGAGGCACCAAAAGAACAGATAAGGATAGAAGAAAAGACTCCATCTAGGTACGTTCAGAAGAATCATCCAGAATCTCAGATTTTGGGGCAGAAAGAAGATGGTATACAAACAAGAAGAGCAATAGTAGAAGCTTCAAGCTACTTGGTATTACTCTCCTCCACTGAGCCACAAAATGTAAAAGAGGCATGCAAAGATGAATGTTGGGTCAAGGCAATGGATGATGAATTTGAGTAGATTGAAAAGAACAACACTTGGGAGTTGGTTCCTAGACCAAAAGATAAGAATGTCATAGGGACAAAATGGATATTCAAAAACAAGTTGAATGAAAATGGGGAAGTTGTTAGAAATAAGGTCAGACTTGTTTGTAAAGGGTATGCTCAACAAGAAGGAATATACTTTAAAGAAACTTTTGCTCCCGTTGCTAGACTTGAGGCCATCAGAATGTTCCTTGATCTCTCTAGCTTTTAGAAATTCAATGTATTTCAAATGGATGTGAAATCTTCCTTTCTGAATGGAGAATTAGAAGAAGAAGTGTACATTGAGCAACTAGATGGATTCATTCTTGGAAATGATCCAAAACCTGTATGAAGACTTAAGAAGGATCTCTATGGTCTTAAACAGGCTCCAAGGGCTTGGTACTATCGTCTAGACAAATACCTTCATCAACAAGGTTTTTCAAAAGGATCAACAAATAGCAATCCTTATATAAAAATTGAAAATGAGAGATTGCTAATACTTGTTGTGTATGTTGATGATATCATATTTGGCAGCAATGAAGAAGCTATGAGTCAAAATTTTGCCTTGGTGATGTAGAAAGAATTCGAAATTTCCTTGATTGGAGAGCTGACATATTTTCTTGGTTTACAAATACAACAAAATGAAGGCGGTATCTTTTTATCTCAAAGCAAGTACCTCAAGCAGATCTTGAAGAAATATGGGATGGAGGATTCGAAACCTTTATGTACCCCGATGGTGACAGGATGCAGCCTCAGCACAAAAGATGACCTGGTAGCAATGCATCAACCAACCTATAGATCTATGATTGGTAGTCTTCTTTATCTAACAGGAACCAGACTAGACATCATGCATGTAGTGGGAATAGTTGGAAGATATCAGGAAAATCCAAAGGAAACTCATCTTTAGGCAGTAAAGAGAATTTTCAAGTATCTTGAAGGAACTCCAAACTATGATCTATGGTTGTGTTCCAATAAATGGTTTGACGGGAATTATGGTTGTGTTCCAATCTATAATTCCTAAGTATTGAAAGTATTGATGTACTATTGATAAATATATTTCATCTATGTTTTAATGGTTCAAAATAACATTTCCATATTTTTCGATATCAAAAAACACTAAACATGACTAGATTGGACCTATGTGAGTTGAGTCGATTCAAAATATCTCCACTTTCTGTAAAAATCAAAAACATTTCTAAAAACAAAACATCAGGCATCCAAGAAAAAACTAAATTCCACCTTCTATGTCTCCATTTACATATGGCAGTGCGAAAAGAAAAATATAACACTAGCAATCCAAGACTCCTATTTCATTTTTTGTAAGTTAACTTTTACATAGTGTTCTATGCATTTTAATCCAAAAGGATCACCTTGTAAAGCTATCTCTAAGAATTTTTGGGCCATAATGCAATGCAAACAACCCACATAATATTCACGTGGCATTATATGAGAAATGCATTAAGATAGCATTTTGGATTCTATTTGTGCCCATTTACGTTTCATGAATGCATGCCACAATTCATATACATTTCCTTTAGATGCACCCATATATGCATTTTATTTTTTGCACAAGGGTGGCTCAAAATTTGCAATGAGGGGATTATCATCATGAAATAATATGGCATATGTGTGCATGCATACAAATTAATTGAAATGTAAGTATGGCCTCTTTTGTGTCTTTGGAAAAATTCTTATTGGTATGTTGATCCACTTTCACAACTAATGCATATGAAAAAATGTCTCCCCAAAGCCCCCTTTCATTCATTGGGTGCTCAAGTGAACCAGATTGTGACACACGTTGAAGCTAAACCTTGGGATCATTGACATTATGAATTTCCATCAAAGAATATGTATTTAACTCATTCCTATAAGACACTAATGATTCATTGCAATTATTTTGCAAATAAAGTTTGTGATGTTGTATTGTCCATTGTCTCAATTTTATAAAAGTATATCTATTATGTAAAAGCATTCACAAAGAATCAAATAATCAATGTTTGATAGTAAAACTGAAATTGTTTATATGATTCAGATGGTGTTTTTCAACAACAATATTAATATCAAGGTCTTTGTCCATACCAAATTTGTTTAGTTAAGTGACATGCGTGTCTCCATCTTCTTGTTTTTTTTGTGCCTCAAGTGCATCCATTTGTTCTATTTTTCTTTTTTGCAACTAAGAACTATAGTTTTATAAAAGTATACAACAAAAAAGTTAGAGCGACAAATATTTGTTTTTCACTTTCTAGTTATCAGGAATATATATGTATCTTAGATCCATTTACTTGTTGCTAAAATGTGCATACCTTCTATCCAATGGAAATTATATAGTTTTACAGTGACTCTAAGAAAGTTGGACAAGTTCCACCTTTGATTGAGATGATTTTTTCCTGTGCAAATCAATAAAGAATCGAATAAAAAGAATCAAATATGTCAATATTTAACCATTATGCGAATTTAAATATTATCTTGCTTTGAAAATGTGAAAAATTATTATTATAAACAATAGAAAATGATTTAATATCAACATATAAACCAATAAATGATTCTATAAAGTTACATATTCTTGAAAAGAAACTCAATTTCAAACTCCAATTTAGTGCTTCATTATGGAAAAAGAATCAATCAAATAAACTGTAATATGCATTTATAATATTACATTAATAAGACAACTTAAATTTTCTCAATCTTAACACTGAAGCACGATTTTAATATAACAAACAAAATTAAGATTGAATACATATTCCAAAGTGACTTAGAGTTATCCTTTTAAGGAAAAATAATTTCTCATAGAAATTTTCCATTGAAACAATTTATATACTCTGAGTCAAATTCCATGCGTGAAAAAGATAATTTGTCTTCATTTCTCCACACACGCATTTGCTCTGCACATCCATTTTCCTACACGAGAGCCATCAAATGGGAATTTCTATGTCATTTAATAGAAATTTTCACATTCCACCACATTAATACATGTAATTATTTACATCTTAATATTAAGACAATGGGGCATGATTAACAAGAAGCGAGAGAGATGAAATTCTTACAATAAATGGAAAATTTGATGTTGCACTACAATATTTTTATTTGTGTTCCTCAGGATCACTCCCTAAGTCTCCCACTGCAAAAATAGTTACCAAGTATAACACAATTACCTAAGAAGGAATGAGTTTAAAATATACATTATTAAACTCATCATTGTAGCTAAACTTTGTTTGGAGTCGAATTTTATATAGAATAAATAATTTTGTGAAACTGAAATATGTGTGGAACAAATACATGTATGAAACTAAGGTATATATAGAACCATAGAGATTTAATGGTAAGTTCCATTTTTCTGGACAAGGTGAGCCCAAAAGAAAATATTGAATCAAACATATTGTAAAAGTGGCACATATATCTAGACTTGGGTGTAATGATTTCTATATTCATAGAATTAGTTTTGCATTATGTGTAGAGAAATGAAGATGGCCTTGACATAGTAAATTAGATATTTAAAACAGTTGTAAAAGAGGAAAATAAAAGTTATAAATTTGATAATTAGAGGGTGGCCTATCAATTATCAATTACTAGGCTTGGTACGTAGTAAATTCAATAGTCAAAGGAAAACCAATTGTTTTCACACTTGAAAAAATGCTACCAAGTCTAATGAGCAATAAGACATACAATAATACTACATTTATAAAAAACTATAATAATAATAAATAATAATAATAATAATTAATACAAACTAATATCCATTTGTAAGGTCACAGCCAATCCAGACACAAAATTGGTGTATAAGGTCCCCCTGTTTGTGGGACAAGGGACCCACCTCCATGCAGTGATTTGACTACTAAGTCTACGAAGGCATACATACTCTAGCCCCCTCTGGTATTGAACCTATGACCTCTTAGGAGGAAACACATGCTCTTAACCTATAGTATTTTTAATTTACTACAATTCATGTATTTTATTTTATTTTTTTACACTATAAATAAATAAAATGTAAATTTGTACCAATAGACAAGTATATAGCTCATTCTTTAAAATTTGTAAATTTGATTTGCGCTTTTTCACTTTTTAGACATTTTTCTAGTTTTTATATAACTTAAATAATACAACTTAAATTTATATCACCTTCAAATTTAATACACATTTATATCATAAAAACAAATAAAACTATCATAATTATTACATTAAATTACCTTAAACCCAGGGGCAACTAGACAACATAACACAAGGCTTATTCAAGGTGAAATCTTGCATGAAGCCCATGTGTCATTTCTTTCTTAGTCCTGAATGTAGGTGTTGGACAAAATGCTTTCCCACTAACCAATTTGGGTTCTCATTCTTTTCATTTGAGTTTCATTGTGCATTATACACAAGTAAAATGAAACACAAGGTTGGTTATGGCTTTATATACTCTCTATTTTGTAAGTCTTCATCAATAAAACAGTTAGATAATGGGTTATTTTCTCTTGGAGTGCTTTCTTTACAAAATTCTACCCAATAAAGAGTCCACATAGTGTATTCAAACTCCTAAAATTGAATGATACATTATCAAGCCTTCAGTGAATCTTTGTATTTGAATAAGATTTGTTTAAAGGGTCACTCTCGTGGTTGCCACTAGTGACAATCAATAAACCACTTGGCTTAACCTATTAGCTTAGTCTGTGGGTCTAGTTCAGGATTGATTAGCTAGAGAAAAGATGTAATGTACCTAGCCTAAAAATGGTATGGCCAACCATTTTTAGATACATAGACAACTATAATTGTTTTCATATATTTTAATTATGACATGATTTGTTTTTTATTTGAGTAATTCATGGCCATCTATATTTATGAACCAATAACATTATCAATCACAAAACTTTTTGAGAGTAGTTGGATAGAAATTTCTTATAGTCATCAAGCCCATTTCTCTGCACATATTACATACATTCGTTGATGCCTTCCACCAATTTTAGACCTAGAAAAATTTTCAAACTAGGAAAACTTATGAATCTAGCTAAAGTCTATGCAGAGAAAAGGCATGTGTGAGAACACATATATATAAGGGAAAGTTCAACTGCTCCACACAAAGTAGACCCAAAAAGAAATATTTAATTTGTAATTGTGTTGGGAAAGAAACCCATATATTTATACTTCAGTATAATGTTTTCTCTAGTCGTAGAGATCCTTTTTACATTATGTGGAGAGAAATAAAGATACTCTGATGCATGGAAGGAAAATATATATGCAAAGTAGCTACATTTGGTTGTGAATTATAAATAATATAGTTGCCATAAATAAATTAACAAAAAATTGTAAATTATTATATAGAATTTTTGTAAGCAATGAAATACTACAATTATGGAAAAAAAAGCTAGTACTTTCAAGCAATACCTTCACGTTATTGCCATTTTGCATTTGGATAATTCTTTCTACTGATTTATAGTGCAAAACTAAATGACATGAAATCTCCAATTAATTTGTATGATTCATACATATTTAAACGATCATGGACAAACATTTGATGTCACAATATTATTATTTTTTTGCATACTTTTAGTTTATCAAAACTAAGTAGTCAATAACTATTCCACTTTTTTCCTGATTCTCTTTCACTACCAACAACATATTTCCATGTAAGTAATTTTATACATTTCAATCTATTGGGTCTTTGACATAAGTCACTAAATTATTGCTTCATACATCACAAATGTACATTCTTAGGCCAACCAAATCCGTGTAACGTGAAACACATAAAACACATAAATGGATATTGTTAAGGAAACCAAATGCATGTTCCCTAAAACATAAAAATTAAGAGATGCATGTAAATAGAGAAAAAACAAACCACAAAAAACCAATGAAATATGACTGAACTTGAAACACATTGAAAATAAATGATTTTCAAGCAAAGAAGCAAATCACGTAAAACATAAAAATAAGAAGTACTTACTAGTTTGACAACTTTGAATTTTTCTATTTTTTTATGATTCCATATACTTAAACCTCTGATTTTTCTTATTCATAGTATCTAGAACTATATTTCATAAAAAGTTCCACATCTCTTCGTATGATCTTAATGTTGGCATTATGATGCATGTGTTGTACTTGATGGTAACCCACTTGTAGCAGAACAACTCAGTTGTATGTGGTAACTAGATAAATCTATAGTAGACATATCAAATGTGACAGAATGCATGACAATAGTGACAAAATGTAGGGAATTTCAAAGGAATCAGTTCAAAATTAATTTACAATGGCAACTCTCTCAGATCAGACTACAAAGAATGAAGAAAGAAAGATATATATAGGTTCACCATTGACCAAGCTGCGTATACTCGCAGGTTCACTGTATACAAGTCGTGTATAACTACACATGCAGTTTTACAAAGGGCAAAGAATGTATACCTTAGAAAACTAGGTTTCTAGTCCATGGTATTTGGTGCATGGTATTTTGATCCATGGTATTGGTCCAAGGTATCTGGTCTGAGGTATTGACCCTAGGTGTTTGGTCCAAGGTATTGATCCTAAGTGGTTTTGGTCAATGATATTGAGAACGACCTAAAACTATATAAGGAGGAGAGATCATTAGGACAAAGATGACAAGCATTGAATATTTGATTAAGTCTAAAGATCAAGTATGCAGGTTATATGATGCTCTGCTTGATCTAAGCCAAGGAGGAACCTCAACGGTTGATGGAGGACAAGATATAAGGATGGATTGTGATCTTAAGGCTTGTAATGAATAATATTTATATGGTTTGATAATGTTTATTCTAGATTTATACACTGAAGCATGCGTTGTTTTGTAAATTCTATGATCTAGGTATAACTAAAGTGTTGAATAGCTACAAAATTATGAATGAATATTTACAGATGTATACGCTAGTTGACTTTGGTAAAATCACATATACACACACATTTGACACATCGAAGTAGCGTATACCTTGTGAACTATGATGTTTGAAGTTACAATTGATCTTTGTTTTTGATGCAAAGTTCTGGGTTTTGCTTTATGTTCTAGTGACTGCATTCTGGTAACAATGTTCAAATTGATTGATTGTGATTTGCTTCAGTAATAATGGATGAGATCTAATAATGGATCAGAACCATAATGACTTATCATTATGTCATCTGATGGGCTATATCTAGTTGCTAACACATGTACTATCATTTATATGGGATGATATGGGTATGTCTAGAGTCGGGAAGTGCAGTGAAGTTATAAGTAAGTATTTGCAGATCTATATGCTTGTTCGCTATGATGAAGTTGTGTATACATGCTGGTTCAGCTCTTCCAAGTTACGTATACACTTTGATGCATGGTTTTGAGGTTAAAGCTCATTCTGATTAATCATGTAGTGTTCTGGGTGCAAACCTATGTACTGGCTATAGTGATCTCTCTATTCCAGTTGATTAAAGTATGAATGAATGGTTGATTCAGTTGTGCCAGAGGTTTAGAGGTTGTCAATGATTGATTGAGTTTGGTTGATTCTGAAAGTAATGATTGAGCTTCAGTGATTGGTTGATGCAGATATAGTTGATGGTTGTATTGCAGTGGTGATTGATTTGAGCTTCAATTTTGTTGATGGGTCCAGTATGAAAATTGGATGAAATGTGGCCTTCAGATTATGGTGTTGTGTTCCAGGAGTATCTAGTCTAAAAATTTGTGAAACGAGGTCCCTGGATGAAGAAAGAAGGTTGTAGCCTTCTATAGGTCAGTACCTACGTACTAGTAAACATACTGGCTACTACAAGAGCTACGGGGTTGTAGTTCCCTTCGAGTAGAAGCTCGAGAACAAGAGAAGGTTGTGCCTTCTGTAGGTAGAAGCCTGCATACTGGTATGAGTCTACACTAGTACAATGTTGTAAAGATATTTTATTATTATTAAAAGAAGATAGAGACGATAGCAGCAGGTGGTTTTCACCCACATTGGGTTTCCACCTTAAATCTTGGTGTTCATGTGTGTTGCTTATGTGTGATGGTTCACTCTGTTATTAACTGCATATAGTTACTATTTAATGTTTAATAAAGTATTGATGCATAGATTAAGGATCAACATATGATGAATTAATTGAATCATTAGTTTGAACAATGTAAACTTTGAAACAGGAACTATAAACTCAAAAGGGGAACTTTGGCCAGAAAACCCCAAAGCAACATCAAAAACAGTAAAAACGAAAAGTGTGTATACTAGAACAATGTTTTTATTTTTTAGGCGTCAATTTTGAACATGTTTTAAAAATGGCAGTGAATACAAAATTTACTATGAAATTTTCATCAAAATATAACTTCAAAATGAAAGTGATGATATTGGAACGATGATTTTTTTTTTAGGGTCAATTTTCAAAATTTAAAAAAAATGCTTATAAAACCAAATTCTTATGTGTCAAACAAAGTTGTTTATGAGGGAAAAAACACATTAATGTTTCTGGTAGAATATCATTTTTCTTTCCTAAGTACAAATTTAACATGTTTTCAACCATAACATGCTAGATACAAAAAAAATGAAAAATTTTCAACTATAAAATTAAAAAACCATGACATTATGAACAAATTACTTCACTAAATGAATTCAAAAGTCATTATTTGTATATTGAATAAAACATACATTATATCTCTAATTTAATATTGCATTGTAGATATTTTAAACAATAAAATTGATCATAATTAAGACATATAATCCAACAACATAAAAATTCCTCATAACTTGTCATTTAACACCATATGGAAAACATTAATTTTATTTCAAGATATGCTGCATACATCAGTTATATAAATTGTCTTAAACAATTATTCAAAATCACTCATATTTTCTTTCACACCATCAGAATTCACATCTTCAGATGAGTGACTGGATGCTGATGAAGATGTTCCATATTCTTCTCTTTCATCAACCAGTGCCCCATCTGAATGCACATGCATGCCCAACATTTCAGGTTTCAAAATTCTTCTAGATCTACGACTGGTTTCAGCTGACTCCCATGTCAACACTGTTCCTTCTGGTAACAACCTTTTAAGAATCTCTATCGTCTCGAAGCAAAGAGTTCCTCTCTTTGTTAAATTGAAGTCATAAACAAGTATGTCAACATCCTCTAATTTTAATATGTCTGTGCGGCAACGATTTATATTTGTACCCTTTCTTTTTCTTTCTTTGCCATTTTTTTTGTCAACTACCATCTCTGGCTTATACACACCATTGAATGGGTGTGTTATTGTGGCATACCAATGTACTTCAACACTTGTAACATCCTCATTTTCTGTAAAGAACTTTATAACTTTAGCTACCCAAAATGGATAGCCATTGGGATCTCCATCTGCTAGCACTGCAATCATGCAACCCTCCTTAATATCCTGTACTGAACCCCTATAAAGGTCTTCCATTGCTTCACATTGTGCAAGAGATCTTCTGGAACCAATATACATCTCTCTTTCCGCTACCTGTGAAGAATTAATAATACCTTGAGATTGTTGCCGTTCAACAATGTTTACTTCCTCATGTTCATTCGACACATTTTGTGGCCAAATAAATGGATTTTTCAAAGGTATATCTTCATTTGTTGTTGTTGAAATGATATCACTTTGATTATTGAAAAATGACTCCCACCAAACTAAATCAGCAATGTCAAAGTACTCATATGTATATCTAATACATTTTTTAATTTCTTCCAGGCAATTAGAATAATTTATATCTCTATTTTGTTTGCGTGCATTTTGAACTTCACCAACTGATTGTAATAACAATATTTTTGATGCAAATATTGGATGATCTGGAATGAACTTTAAAAATTGCAAACCTGATGATGGTGCCCATTCTACAGTAGTTGAATACTTCTTGCCCC
>APFE031503256.1:54018-99671 GCA_000404065.3 Pinus taeda | reverse complement strand
TGGGTTGAAGAAAGGGGACTTTAGTGAATCACGTGTGGCAAAAAAAGGCAAAGGAACCCCAACCACCATTACATGGAACGTTTGGAAAGACACACATTGGGAGATTCACAGACATCAAAGACCCATTAGAACAAGAAAATGAGCAAAAGGAAATAGAAAATATTGTGGAAGAAGACAATGATGAAACTCTAGAGGACGAAGAGTTTGGATTACGTGACATTGTTGATTAAATTTAAGTTATGCTTGTAAATCAAGCTTTGCAATGTTTTGACTTTGACATTTTATGAGAAGAATAAACACTCAATTGGGGTTGTTACACGTTCAATATTTGTAATATGTGACTTTTTAGTTGATTTTTAAGTTTATCATTATTTTTTGAAAAAAAAGTGATTATTATTATTATTTTGACATGAAATTCATAAAAAAAGTTATTATTTAACCATTTTTAGTTAAAATTATTGTATAAAAATTGTGATTTTGACATGTCAATTCTCGCAAAAAATTATAAAAACGTGTAGTTTTTTAGTTATATTTATGTTAACAATGGTTATTTTTATGTCCATTTTTAAAAAATATTGTTTTTTAGAAACAATTATTTCATGTGGATTGAAAAATTAATTAAGGATATTTAAATATGTAGAATATCGAAAATTTTAAATATCGACCTTCTAATTTAAAAATGCAAAACAATAAAAACCTCGCAAAAAAAAATTAAAATTAAAATAAAAAACAAGAAAATGTGAAGAAAACGACCACTTCAAAAATGATCAAATTTACAAAATAATTATTTACATTTTATACATAAAAAAATGTAAAGCCAAAAAACAGGGCTTTTAGAAAAACGGTGTGATGCAAAATACTCACTTTTTTAAATCAGCATGAAAATCACTACCATTCTAAAACGTAATGTACATAAAAAAATTAAAGTGCCAAAAACTATGCTAAAAAAAAACATGTGTGTTCTGCATCACCCCTTTTCAAAATCAGGTCACTTTTTTGCTATCTCTACGAAATGGGTAACAGTATCAGTTCCTGTTTCAAAGTTTACATTGTTCTTGTTGCATATAGTATTGTTTCCTTAAGAACAGTTGCGTGTACAAGCGAGTTACCCACATGGAAGTAGCATATACAAATTTGAGTATGAAAAGAAAAAGATTACTGACTTGACTAATACTGATTCAGTGCCCCTCTCAATATTATTTCCAACAATTGGTATCAGAGCAAGTCCTTTGGTAGAAGCTTGATCGCTTGAAGGAGATTCGTAGAACAATAGGAAAGAAGCTAAAGAGGAAAGTGCCTTAGAAGAAGAAGACATCTCAAAGGAACTATGACAATGGGAGAATTGATTGGGGATTATGTGCAAGCAACTCTTCAGATTCAGAATCACCTCAGAATGAAAATGAACAAGCAAAAGAACTATCAGGTATGAATTTGTTATCCTCTGGTGATACATTTCTCCATCCATTTGAAGATGATGAAAGTGATAATGAAACAACTGAATTTTGTCTTATGAGTGAGAAAGAAAGATATCAAATAGAGGTAGAATTTAAAAGGCTTACAAACAATATTAGAGATCAACGAGATCTATTGGGCAAAAGGGAATATGCCTTCAAAGAAGAAGCTACCAATCTAAAAGCTCAACTAGAGGAAGGAAACAAGAAAAAGGAAGATCAATGTCAAAAGATGTAGGATGAAGTAACATCATTAAGAAATGAAGTAAATAAAAGAAGCACAACAATCAATAAAATCAAAGATAGATCCAGTTACTAAGAAAGTCTTGAAGCTATGATCCTCTCTCTAAAAGAAGATCTTGAAAAATCAAGTAAGAAGAATGAAGAACTACTCCAAGCTCTTGAAGAAGAAGAAAACGAAGTTCTCGAATTAAGGCAAAAAGTTGAAGAAGGAATAAAAGTTGAAAAAATCATGAAGAAGAAGTATCTTGAAAAGGAAGAGTAATATCAGGTTTAGGTAAATATACTAAAAGGTAAATTAGAAGAGAAGGATAAGCTTTTACGATTTCATGATAGTACTATGATTTTGGATGATATCATTAAGAGTCAAAGCTCTCTTTCCATCAAATCTGGTCTTGGTTTCCATGAACCTATTGAAGATGAATCTAGCTCACAAGCTAAGTCAAGGAACTCTAATGTAAAACTTGAAATGGTCAACAAGGAGATGAGAGGTCAATCCCATCAACAACCATGAAAAGAAATTATTCAAAGAAAATATTTTACTCCTAACTATGGAAGTGATAGTGAGTTATTTCCTCAAATGAATAATGTTGAATGTTTTATATGTCATAATCTTGGACATGTTGCAGCGATATGCGGAAGTAGAATGGTTCAAAACGATCACACAGAAAGATCATCAGCTTCCAGGTACTTTAAGGGATATTGTTTTTCTTAGAATATGTTTGGTCACAAAGCCTTTGAATTCTATAGAAGAAACATGAAACATGTAAGATGTTATGCATGTAACAAATTTGGACATATAGCAAAGGAATGCAGGAGAAAATTTCAGGCACCATACCAGAAGGAGAAAACATCATCACACTCAAAGATATGGAAGAAGAAGGAAGTACAGTAAAAAAAATGTGGCATGGCATAGTGTACAGACATGACAGACTCAGGGGAAGCCAAAAGTATGAAACTTCAATGTTATAAATCTCATACACAAGTTTCATGAATAAAAGTCATGTATATACGCGAGTTAGAAGTTGCGCAATCACATATATGTATGTTTCAGAAAAATGCAGCGGGACAGACTCAAAAAAGCTTATTTGATATGGTTCAGACAATTATCAATTATCTATTTTGTTGCGATGATAGATGACTACAGTATGTGGATGTTATTTAGAAGTGTTTTTGATCCTCAGAAGTTGTTAATAACTTGATGTATATCTGATTGATGATGATGCCTTAATACTTCTTACTAATACATGCAATGATCAAATCTGACAGGGAACATGTGGAACAGGCTTAGGGGGAGAACATGCTATGCTTCTAATAAAGCATTGTTGGCATTATTTCTAGAATTCTTCATTACCTAATCAATGGTAATGATGCTTGTATGGCTAAATGATAAATCTTGCTATGTTACAATTATGAGTTTCCCATCATAATATCTCATATGATTCTTGGGGTCACATAGTTCGTATTTAGATCAGATTTACGGATGATTGTGGATGACTCTTTGATGATGCATATAGCATATATATATTGCTTACATGGTGATATTCATAAAGACAAGAAGAAGTACAAAGTTTGAGTACACAACTTCATTATTTAATGATGAGACATTTGTTTCTTTTATGTTGTTGTGCATAAAGTTCATATGGTGCAGTTATGATGCAAGATTCCTATAGTTCTTGGCTCTTACATGATTGAGGATTGTTGTTGTTGATGATATCAAAAAAGCTAGACAAATGACTATGTGCTCATGGTTTGCTAGATACATAATTGATGGACACAGATTATGTGATACATGGATGATTGCTTAAGTTGCATATTGATAAATATCATTGGTTGGCTAAGAGAATGGTGCTATTATAGGTTGCATGAGGACATAGCTATTTGAAGACATGGATATTCGAATACATGGATTACTTAATCACATAATGATGGTGAGTTCTTATCTTATGTTGAAAGGTTGATACTCACATATGTTGATTATCATGGTTGATCAGATCATGCAGTTCTTGATGATGATGTTATGATCATAGATCATGACTATGGTGTTTTCACATACATATGATATGATGTGAATGATTTTTGTGCTATTACTTGGAGATATGGCATATGATGATTTGATTCATGGAAGGTTATGATAAGGCTCTTTGATGTTGATGAGATCAAGATTATGATTTGATATCTATATGCAGAAATACTTTGTCACAAGTTGATGATATTAACATTTTCATATCTTGGGAACTAATGTTGGGCATATACAGGTTGCTGGTCTAGATCCTATTGACAAATGCCTATGGAGCAGATCATACATGGTGTATGATAGTTTTTTATGACTATCATGGTCCTGTTTAGATATTTGGTCTCTGTTATAAATATCATGTATATCATTCAATGTAAAGGTCATATCAAGACCTATGATGTAATAATTTGTCTTTTCCTGTTGTAGTCTTTTAATGAGTGCCTTTTGGTCATATGATGTAATTTGTACCCAAACTATGCATGAGAAGGATGATGTATTGCTATATTTTAGTCATAAAAAAACAATTGACATATCCCCACTTGGTTGGGTTGATGAGTCAAGTTTGGTATATCCTCACTTGGTTGGGAGAATGGATGTATGTATGAGTCATTGGTGATAGGAAGGTCAAACTCACATAGTTTAGTTATAGAGTCATGCTATTTTTTTCCCCTCTTGAAAATATTTGTAGACTCTGCATGTCCTCATGGGGAGCATGGATGATATAGTTCATCTTAGCATGTACAAAGAGGGAGTTTTATCATAAAATTTAGCATGTTCTTCAAGGGAGCTTGATCAATGTTTATATTCAGCTGTTCAGATATGGAAGTCTTCTTTTTGGTCAACCCTTTGCCCTTGATATTAATGGGAGATAATATCCTAGTCTGCCCATTGCCCTTGATGTCAAAGGGGAAGAGTATTTTGGCATTGCTTGTTATCTCTAACAGTTTCTACAACTTTCAGTAATCAACACCAACATGGTTGCCATCAAGTCCAAAGGGGGAGACTGCTGGCATTATGATTCTTGTGTTGTACTTGATGGAAACCCAATTGTAGCAGAACAACTCACTTGTATGTGGTAACTAGATAAATCTATAGTAGACATATCAGATGTGACAAAATGCAAGGTAGTTCAAAGGAATCAGTTCAGAAGTAATGTACAATGGCAGCTTGTGTAGACTACATAGAATGAAGAAAGAAAGTTATATGCAGGTTCACCATTGACCAAGCTGCGCATACATGAAGTTTCATTGTATATAAGTCACGTATATGTACACACACAGTTTCATAGAAGGAAAAGCACATATACCTTAGAAAACTAAGCCTCTAGTCCATGGTATTTGGTCCATGGTATTTTGATCCATGGTATTGGTCGAAGGTATCTGGTCCAAGCTATTGACCCTAGGTATTTGGTCCAAGGTACTGGTCCTAAGTGGTTTTGGTCCATGGTATTGAGAATGGCCTAAACTATATAAGGGGTAGAAGATCATTAGGCCAAAGATGACAAGCATTGAATATTTGATAAAGTGTAAAGATCCAGTATGCAGGTTACGGTTTTATGATGCTCTGCTTGATTTACACCAAGGAGGAACCTCAACAATTGATGGAGGACAAGATCTAAGGATGGATCGGGATCTTAAGGCTTGGAATGAATTATCTTGATATGGGTTGAACATGGTTATTCTAGATCTATACACTAACGCATGTGTTGTTCTGTAAATTTTATGATTTGGGTATAATTAAAGTCTATAATAGATGCAAAATTATGAATGAATATTTAGAGATGTATACGTCCGTTGAATTTGGTAAAAGTGCATATACACATAGGTTTGAAACATCGAAGTAGCATATACCTTGTGAACTATGATTTTGGAAGTTATAATTGATCTTTATTGTTGATGCAGAGTTCTGGATTTTGCTTTATGTTATGGTGTCTACATTCTGGTAATAGTGTTTAGATATGATTGATTGTGGTTTTCTTCAGTAATGATGGATGAGATCTAATAACGGATCAGAATCATAATGACTTATCATTATGTGATCTAGTTGCTAACACATGTACTATTATTTGTATGTAATGATCTAGGTATGTCTAAAGTCGGGAAGTCCAGCGAAGTTATAACTAAGTATTTGTAGATCTATACATTGGTTCGTTATGATGAAGTTTCATATACATGCCGGTTCGACTCCTCCAACTTGCGTATACACTCTAATGCATGGTTTTGAGGTTACAGCTAGTTCTAATTAATGATGCAGTATTCTAGGTACAAATCTGTGTACTTGCTACGGTGATCTCTCTATTCTAGTTGATTTGTTGAAGTTGATGTAAGTATGAATGAATGGTTGATGCAGTTGTGTTAGAGGTTTAAAGGTTGTCAGTGATTGATCGAGTTTGGTTGATTTAGAAAGTAATGATTGATTGATGTAGATATAGTTGATGGTTGTATTGTAGTGGTGATTGATTTGAGCTTCAATGTTGTTGATGGGTCTAGTATGAAAATTGGATGAAATGTGGCCTTCAAATTATGGTGTTGCTTTCCAGGAGTATCCATTTTGAAAGTTTATGAAACAAGGTCCCTGGAGGAAGAAAGAAGGTTGTAGCTTTTTTTAGGTCGACGCCTACTTACTAGTAAACATATTGGCTAGTATAAGAGCTAGGGCATTGTAGCTCCCTTCCAGTAGAAGATGGAGAATGTGAGAAGGTTGTAGCCTTCTATAGTTAGAAGCCTACGTAATTGTATGAATCTACATCAATATAATGTTGTAAACAGATTTTCTTATTACTAAAAGAAGACAAAGATGACAATAATAGGTGGTTTTCACCCACATTGGGTTTCCACCTTAAATATTGGTGTTCATGTGTGTTTCTTATGTGTGATGGTTCACTCTATTATTAAATTCTTATGGTTACTATTTAATGTCTAATAAAGTATTGATGCACATATTAAGGATAAACATATGATGAATTAACTGAATCATTAGTTTGCTACATATACGCTTGTTTCCTTAAGCACAATTGTGTGTACACATAGGTTACCCACATGGAAGTAGCATATACAAATTTTAGTATGCAAAGAAAAATATTATTGACTTGACTAGTATTGATTCACCCCCCCCTCTCAGTATTATTTCCAATAGTTAAGTGACTAATGAGTTTTAAAACTCTTTGCAACATGTAACTTGAAAAAGATGAACTAACAAATTCATCTAAAGAGAGAAAAAAAAGAGAACTAAAAATCTAGAAACATATGATACAACTTGAAACATAAAATAAGTTAATGGAAAAAAGTTAATAGTTCTAAAAAATAGTTTCAAGTTACTATCATTTTTCATTTGAATAGTTTTCCTTAGTCATGTGCAAAGCCAAAGTAAATGTAATGAAATATCTCATTCCTATGCATAGTTCTTGTTGCATTATTATTATTTTTTGCATACTTTTAAGTTGATCAGAACCATACAGTGAAGAAGTAATCTATTTTTAGATTCTCTTTGACTCATAGCAACATGTTTACATGTAAATAATTATATGCATGCCAAATTATTTATTTTCATCACTTTTCTAAATTCTATTAAGTCTCTGTCATAAGTGACTATGTGTTTGCTTCATACTTTACACTAAGCATATTGTTAAGCCAAGTGAATGCATAAAACTTGAAATGCACAACAAAAATAACCATAATGTTAAGACAACTAAATTTTAGTAACTTGAAACAAGCAAACTAACAGATCCACGTAAATAAAGGAAAGTACAAAGTATGAGAAATACATGAAAATAAGATTTAACTTGAAACACATTGAAAATTAATTGTTTGCTAACCAAAAAACAAAGAATATAAATCATAAAAATAGGATGTACTCGCCATACTATTGAAAATCAACACTCATATTTGGTCGTTGATGTTTTTAAATGGCTAGAACATAATTCTTTTAACTAAATTTTGATCTTTGCTCTCAGAATTTAACTGGACTACCACATGCTCCAATTGTTTTCAGCAAATTTTTGGTTTTAATTAACATTTGCTTTCAACCTACCACTTTATTAAGGAACGTTTTTTATCATCTCCATTCTTATTTTTCAATTAAATTTTCACTTCAAACAAGTTTGGTGGTCATATTTTTTTATTAAGAACAACTTGTGTAATCTTCCTTTTGGCATCACCTTCTATGAAGAGATTTGCACGTGATTTCACTAGTTTTAGATGTAGTAGGCTTGTGAAATACGGGAGACTTCATCACTCTAGGTAAACTCTATGTGAAACTAAATTGTGTGTAGAAGAAAGGTGTAACAACCTTATATTTTTCTTTTTAAAACATTCACTATTTTTAGACATTGAATTATTATTGGATGGAATGGCTATAAATGCCATGATTTGACTTATTAAATGATGTAAATATTTTATCTAATAAATAATTAGGAAAGAGCACTAGAGCTTTATAAGACTTCTTGTCAACTTATGAAAATATGTTAGTGGTTAAATCCACATGATGGAGTTTCCCTAGAAGTCCTCTAAAAATCCATAGGAGAAAATAATTATAAATATTAACATAATGGGAGCGGACTATTATTTTTATCACATAGTTGTAGAAAAACAATAAATGAGGTGGAATAAAACATAGTGGGAGAGAATGACATGCTTTAGAGAAAAGGAAAATAAAATATTTTTCAAAAAAAAAAAATAGGTCTAGGGAAAAGGCTAGTAGACCTTAAAGAAGCACACTCCTAAAAATCTACTATGAAGAAATATATAAAATAAAAATAAATAGGAACGAAAGGGGCTATTGGTTTTGGGTGAAAACAAGGTCTTAGATTTGGGGGAACTATTGGATATAGTTCATGGTTGGGTGGAACATACTATGTTCAAAATATTCTCCAACCGTTGGTTTACATATAGATGAAACTCTGTTTGTTTATTTTATGTTGTACTACTAAGGTATTTGCTACTAAAAATTATTAGAATATGATGCAAACACTATGGTTGAATTATGCATGTAAAATTAATGTGCATATCTATGGTAGCACATTATGAGAATAAAAAAATGATTTCATGCATGAAGGAATATTGTTGTTGATAGACTAATGTCTTCATGTAGGACACTCTGCTCTTTTTACATTTGTGTTTTCTATTTATTAAACATGTATGCGTGCATGAGGATGAAATTGATTACAAGAAGCTATTAGCCATATGAGAGGTCTGAATTAAGTTTTGATTAGTTTGGAAAGACACGAGATTAGTTTGAATGGTTACATAATTGAGTTTGGAAATCATTACGAATACTAGTAGTTTTTAATATATGATTTCTTTATGTTTGTAAGATTAGCTCGAACGAATTAAGGAACTAACTAGGATTACGTGTAATCAATACTGACAACTAGATTTTCTTTTCCATGAAACATACGTAATAATGGTTATATTTAGTATAAATTAATTATACATGACATTAAATATTCTTGGGAATTAGGGAAGATTATGGAGTGAAAAATAATTATCGAAAGACTAATATTCCATGTTTTTAAAACCATTAGTGGAACTGACAAGTAGTGTTTACCATTCATTAGTATATTTTTGAATTTCACATGAAATCACTAAGAATCCTCCATATAAATATATGCTTAGCCCTATTGATTTAACATATTTCAGCTACTAGCTTAATATGAGGAACAAAAAATTAGAGCAATCAAAGGAGATAATAACTAAATTCAAAGTGTGAAATTGAATTAGTGTTTTATACATAATAATTATATTCTAAAAATATTATAATCTAAGTAGAGTTCAACCAAACAATACTATATATGAAATATCCATAAAAAGTCCATGACAAATCTTAAGAATCATAAATGCGACTACACAAACATTTTATTCAAAATAGAAGTAACTAAAGTAACAAGTATAAAACTGACACATAGGACATATGGAGTCCTTCAATCTCACATATTACAACATAACATTAACTTAATTTTCTTTTTATTAATTTTAAGTATAATCAATGTGGAAGTAACTACCATAGATGGTTTATACTGAAAATGTCTTTTATAAACTTTTGAGATAATAGTGAGTCAAACCCTTACAGGCTGACTATAGACATCAACAAATAAAAAATACAATTGAAAGAAAACTATGAGAAGTGATGTTGATTCAACAGGCATGCGCTCAACTTAGGCACTAAAGATAGGAGGAGGTTCTAGGGAATGCCAACCTGTTAGGGACAATGCCCAAGTCAAATTGTAGAAAACCCAAAACTTACAAAGCATGCAAATTCAACATTATCCCTCAAATTTCAAAATTGTTATTTGGATGAAAACCCAAAATAAATTATCTTATAATTATGTTAAAAGGAAATAATAAATTACAAATGAATTGGAAGAGACTCTTATTAAAATCTAGTTATAGAGAGAGGTCGCTCAACTATCCATGTTTATTAAAGCAACTACAAAGGAATCAATGGGTTCAATAGGTATTACAAATATATATTAACCTAGAAAGATATAAACTCCTACATGCTCAATTATGGGTTTATTACAAGTGTGATGTAGCTATAAATACTTAACAAGAATCATATAATTTTTTACCAGAGAAACATATAGCAACACTTAGGGTCATATCAAAGGGTATATAGTTACATTAATCAAATGATATAGAGAATGAATTAAATAATGGAATAAATTGAGTCAAAGCTAAAAATCTTAATCTTAAATTAGGATTTGAAACTCGATATTAAATAGTAAATAACCATCTCACAATAACTATATCATATGCCAGTCTAGAAAAACATAAGGCAGTGACATGTGTATGGAATTAACTAGTTGGTCAAGGAAAAAGGTTTAAAAAAAATATCCCTAATTCATTACTCTGCCACATAGCCACCTTCCATAGAAAAATAAAGTCAATATATTACATGGCCACTAGACCTAGCACTAAGTGTAGATAAAAAGCCCCAATTCTCCTATTTAACCCTGCACATAGAGAAGTTGGGGTTTTAAGGAGGGAAGGTAAACCACTGTGAAAGAATAGGAGAGACTCTAGAATTTCCTAAGTCTTACTTGTAAATTAAAATGTTGACCAATCCAAAACACATTGAATCAAACATGAAGAGCATGGAAAATGCACAATTATTCTATCCTCACCTATGACAAATTCACGAAAGTTAGTTGAAAAAGAACAGAACAAACCTCAACCAAGGTTGCATCTAAATTTAGCATTATTACCATTATCACAATAAATAATTGTATGACTAAATAAGGATGAAGCACTACCTTTACACTGTGAGTGAGTATCAAATATCCACATAGAAACCTTGATAAATAAGTTGAGAGATATTGATTCAGTAAAAACCTCCTATAATTCACTAAAGATCAAAGGCATATTACAAACATTTAGAGTAGCACATGGCTTAGCTCATAGAGAAAAATTGGTGATGAAGAGGAATGGGAAGGTTTTTGGATAAAACCCTAATGCATTGGTTACGATTAGATCGTGTTGGGTGTGGAGCCTGATTATCTTCTGTATACAAAGATCTCAGCGAGATGTATACCCCAGGAAGATTGTACACCCCTCCACGTGGGGGGGTGCGGCAGGACTTGTCCCCCCTACGGGGGTTCGAAGGGGCCGATACCCCCCCTCACTAGGGGGTGTCGGGGCTAGCGGTCCCCCGATGGGGGTTTGGGGGCAGTGCCCCTAAAGCTAAAAATAGATGTAAAATTGCCTTATAAAAGTCTAGTAATTTCTAGTCAATTTGGTTCGTTCACTAGGCGAATGATCTGATGGTAGAAGTTATGTTTAGTTTAGGGTTTTTTGCCCTAGAAGGCAACCCGTCACTATATATGAGGGAATTGTGTTTCATCTATGCATCTCTATATTCTGAGTGAGGAAGAGAGAGGAGATTGAGAGAGAAGAGGGTGTTACAATGGATCTGCTGTAGGTTGTACCTCTTCAGTTTGCTAGATAATATAAAAGGAAGGACTGTTTGTTTCTTTGTGGATGTAGCGCAAACTCGGTGAACCACATATGTTTGTGTCTCTCTTGTTTTATGTGTTTTTTGTGTTTATATTTCTATAATATTTTATGTGTTTTGTTCCTTTGTAATATATAATTTTCTAACAGGTCGAAAGCCCAAATTGTGATTGTGCATTTGATATATTGTCTCATGATCTGTGTGAAAACCACATGAAGGGTAAATGTTGCACATCAACATAAACTAGAATGAAATTATAGTGGGAGGAGTTAAGTCATATATCCCACATTCATTAATTTTGTAACATAAATATTGCACATAGTTATAAGCCTATGGTTATAACGAATAAGTGAAATAATTTTATGCCAAGACTATAGTCAAGGGTTGTATAAAGGATCATAGGTAGCACTATTAAATTGCATTCTGAAATGAAAATAGTGGGGTATAGACTCAAATAATATATATGTTCCTTTTACTTATAATAAATAACAAATCCATATCAGAGAACCATTAGATAGATGCATAAGTCCAATACATGCTTCATGATGTGGTATGGTGTCTATAATAAGAAATGGGGTACATGGAAAGTCAGTTAAACACCCCTTTGAACAAATTATATCAACATATATTGCATTTATAACACATGTAACACTATTATTTGAATATAATGCCATAATACAACCATTCTAGAGGGAGGGTTTATGAACCCTTGCAATAACCTTGAATACCTGAAATGTAACTAATACATTACAAGAAGTATTATAGATGAAAATGGTGACATAAATGAGCATAAACCATAAAATCATGATAATAGAAACTTGAGCAATAAGTACATACAAGTGGTATGCAAAAATATAGTGAGCAGTTACAAGTATAATTATAGTAAGGTTGCATGAAAATAAATTGTATGAAATGAGGTATGATGCATATATTATCAAATATGTACATTCAAATCTAGGCCTAAGTGAAAACTAAAGTGAGAAAAGTAAATGACAAATTTATTGTATGTATCAAAGCTAGAGTGCGTTGTTTGGTGACAATATGATACAAGTGTAAGTAGCACATAAACAAAAAATGGAAAAATCCTTACATCAACCTCTCATTGAAGGACAAGAGTTATATGTGGAGTTGGGAGGGCAAGAAAGACCTCTAAAAACTATATTCTTGGATATAGTAAGAGATGTATAACAAGAATTTTCCAACACTAGAGTTGGTCATGAACGTTTGCTAAAGGAAAGTGAAGAAAAAAAATTGATAAAGGATTTGATTGAAAATTCATGTCATAAGACACTTAATATAGAGCAATATGGGAATAAGGAAGATCCTCTAAAGAGAAAAAGTGTTGACCTTGAAATTGGAAATAGGAAAATGGAAATGAATTTGATAAGACATATCCAAACTCATCCATATTTAGAAAGAAAAAGAAGGTGGAACTATAGGGAGAATTTAAAAAGATAACCCCCCTACCTTTGAGGTGAAAAGGAGGAAGATGCAAAAGCATGGATGTTAAATATTACTAAGAATTTTCAAGCTTATAAATATGATAATAATTCAAAAACTAGATTAACAATTTATTAGCTACAAGCGAAAGTTGTTTTATTGTGGGAGGAAGCAAAAACTATGCATACTCTTGAGGAGAAAAAAAATTAATGAGAAGAGTTTTAGAAACAATTCAAGGCCATTTACTTAAAGGAGAAGTAATATGATGATCATGTTAAAGAGTTCCATTATCTAAGACTAGAAAAATTAATCATGTATGAGTTTGTTGCTAATTTTACCAATATATTATGATATGTTCCCTATATCAAGGCAGAGAAAGCAAAAGCATAATGATTTTTGAATTGTTTTCCACTTTCATGTAAAAGAGGATTGAGTTTGGAAATCCTAAAATTGTGAGTGAAGTAGTAAGAAAGCTAATACTTTGTTATCAGTTGTTTAAAAATAAGAGTGAAGGTTCAAAGTCTAAGAAAAATAAATATAAGTATAATTCATGAATAATTTTGGGAGAGATCACTCGTGGCGGAACTTCAACTAGAATAATTAGCCCCAACCTACATGATGACAAACTAGATCAAAACAAAAGGAGCTGAAAAATAAGGGAATAATTAGTGGAAAAGATAGAGAATCTTTGAAATGTTGGGGATGTGTAGAATCTCTTATGTTGAGAAATTTTATGTACAACATCAAATATGTGCAAAATGTACAATTGGTCATGAAGCAACTATAGTGAATGATATTGCAAGAGACATCCCTAAGATCCATGTTGCTTGGATGAAAAACAAGTAGAGAATTCGTCCATTATGATTAAAATTGGAGGTAACATGATAAATAAACATGTATCTATACTATGCAAAAACTATGCATACTCTTGAGGAGAAAAAAAAATAATGAGAAGAGTTTTAGAAACAATTCAAGGCCATTTACTTAAAGGAGAAGTAATATGATGATCATGCTAAAGAGTTCCATTATCTAAGACTAGAACAATTAATCATGTATGAGTTTGTTGCTAATTTTACCAATATATTATGATATGTTCCCTATATCAAGGCAGAGAAAGCAAAAGCATAATGATTTTTGAATTGTTTTCCACTTTCATATAAAAGAGGGTTGAATTTGGAAATCCTAAAATTGTGAGTGAAGTAGTAAGAAAGGTAATACTTTGTTATCAGTTGTTTAAAAATAAGAGTGAAGGTTCAAAGTCTAAGAAAAATAAATATAAGTATAATTCATGAATAATTTTGGGAGAGATCACTCGTGGCGGAACTTCAACTAGAATAATTAGCCCCAACCTACATAATGACAAACTAGATCAAAACAAAAGGAGTTGAAAAATAAGGGAATAATTAGTGGAAAAGATAGAGAATCTTTGAAATGTTGGGGATGTGTAGAATCTCTTATGTTGAGAAATTTTATGTACAACATCAAATATGTGCAAAATGTACAATTGGTCATGAAGCAACTATAGTGAATGATATTGCAAGAGACATCCCTAAGATCAATGCTGCTTGGATGAAAAACAAGTAGAGAATTCGTCCATTATGATTAAAATTGGAGGTAACATGATAAATAAACATGTATCTATACTATTATACCCAACAACTATTCTTTGCTATATTACTACACATGTGGTGGAAATATGTAACTTAAAATATGAGAGATTAAAAATACACGGTTAGTATAACTAGAAATAGGTACAAGAACAAAAGTAACCAACTATGTAAAATAATGTCTTGTGAAACTAGATCGCTACAAACTGAGTTAAATTTAAACATACTTTATACAAGTTCATATGACCTATTGATAGGAATGGACTGGTTACAAAAGATCAAAGTTGTAATAATTTGTTTAGAGAAAACTATGACTTATGTCAATCATGAGGGAATTGAACAATTGATCAAAGGTATACCCTAGCCCTTTTTTAGGAAAATTTCGTCCTTACAGCTAAAATGAAGTTCCCAAAAAAGGATACAAAATCTTTGTCATTCAAATTAAGGAAAACATTCAAAAAACATAAAATTAAAAAGCAAAAGAGTTTACTGTAACCAAATTATTTAAAGGTGCATTCCCAGAAGAAATTTCCTGACTACTCCCCAGAAGGGATATAAACGTTTCAATTGATTTGGTACTAGGAGCCACTCTAGCTTCAATGGGACCTTATAGTATGATCATCCCTAAATTGTTAGAACTAAAAAATACAGTTACAGGAAATGCTCGACAAAGGTTATATTACACCTAGTGTTTGATCTTGGGGAGCCTTAGTACTATTTGTGAAAGATAAATATGACACATTTAGGATGTGCATATACTACCAACAACTAAAGAAATTGACTAATAAAAAATAGGATATGTTGCCCGACATTCATGGTATGTTTGCCCAAGTTAAAGGAGAAACAATATTCTCAAAAACTTATTTGAGAATAAGGTATCACTAGTTCAAGATAAAATGTGAATACATACACAAAATAACATTCCAAACAAGGTATAAACACTACAAATTGACATTATTACATTTTGTTCTTACTAATGCACCTGCAAATTTTATGTGTTTAATGAATAATGTACATATCACGTACCTAGATATATTTGTATGGTGTCCATAGATTCTATTTTGGTGTATTCAAAGAATCTATAAGAATATTTAATAATTTTTCTAAAACATTAAGATAACATTAGTTGTATGCAAAATTTAGAAAATGTGATTTTTACAGAGAAAAAATATAGTATTTGGATCATGTCATTTTGAAATAAGGATTACCTATTGATCTTGAAAAGGTTAAATCCATTTTAAATTGGCTAATACATATGGACGTTTCATATTTATCTTGTAGGATAAAAATGGCTTGAAAAGAAGAGAACAAGGACCATTTGGCATGGATTCTAGTGTAGAGGATGATAGCCATAGGATACATAAACAAGCCTTAATATATGTAATATAATAAATAACTTATTAGACAAATTACCATCACAATGTGGACACAAAATACAAAAAATAAATATCAGAACAAAAAAATAAGAGTTTTGTTATAAATATTTATGTAGAAAACATGTAAAGTATTTAGATAACCTAAATCAGAGTATGTGACCTTCTTCCTCCATATATATTAACTAAATTAGGTTTCCTATTAGTTTCTATTTTCTCTGACTAAGGTTTAGTAGGTCCAACCTCTTATTCCTCTATTTGTTTAGTGGCTTCAGCATATTCAATAGATGACATATGGGGAGGAGAAAACTTATTTTTTTCACAAAGTGTTCCACTTCTTCTCGTACAAACCCTTTCCATTTTAGGAACTAGAGGAGGAAGAGGTTCTATCACCATACGTTTCCTTTGGATTCTAGTTTTAACAGATGAAGTTCCCTCCTCTAATGTCTGGGGTAGTTTAACAACTTTCTTTCCTCTTTTCCTTCTACTAGTGGCCTTTAGCTTAGGTGAAACTGACTCTACAAAACCCCCCTAAAGGAGAAAATGATTCCATGTTCCCTTGATCTTTCTTAAATGGTTTTCAATTAAAAAATTGATTAAGCCATTACGATGAATGAAGTGGAATGATCTATCAAAATATTCCCTAACTCTTGCTGACATCCATCAGTAAAAATAAATGTGCATTCATCCTCACCTATTAAATAATGTGAGGAAGAAAACATAATTAATATAGATTGAGTTTGTTGAAGTGCCCTTCACAAGTGAAATAAGATTGTTTAATTCTCACGAGAAGTTGCCATTCATCCTTCAACCAATATCTATGTACCTCCAAATACCATTTTATGTCCTTATATTCATCCATTAAGAAGAAAGGAATGTCAAATCTAGCCAAAACATGGATTTTAAACAAATGTTCTCCCTCAATAAGGAGGCATGTAGCTTCTGCAACCACTTCCTATGTGATAGGGAAGGAAATACATCTAACAACAAACGCCTAGACATCAAATCCTTAAGAAAATGTACAAGTAACACCATCATGGTGACCCCTGCACCTAAAAAATAATTCATCTCATCCATCCTCCTGAAAACATTCTCAAACATCTAGATACGATGTGAGGAGTTAAGGTCCCTTGGTTTCCCCCTATGTAATTCGTTTCTTTTTCCCATAAATTCCATTGCCTACAAACAGAAGAAAAAAAAAATGAGCATGGGGTTAAATCACGAAAATGCAGGATAACTAAATTTTTACCTTGGCAGATAACAAAATATAGTGGATTAATCTTGCATTAATCTTAACTTTGCATAGTATAATTACTTTGACCATCTAGCAACATTAATATTGAATGTCATAGTAAATCAACCATACATAAAAATGATCAATTACACCACTAATTTACCATGATTATTATCCTCCAACGATGGAAATATTCCAATGTCAAATCCTGAAAAAACATGTGACCATTTGTTTAGCTAGCACTACCTTGATCGGGAACCCACTACTTTTCTAAAGTGTAATATATTAGAGCTTTGATTTTGACATTTAAACTTTAAATTTTAAAATTGGGAATGATAATCCAGTTGTCAACACCTTAATTACATAATTTTAAAATTGGAACTGATAATCCAACCGTCAATGCCTTTATTCCATAATTTTTAAGATTGGCGTTGATAATCCACCTATTGGCGCCCTAAATATTTTTGAATAAACTAAAATAAAATTACAATGTTAAACTTAATACTCTAAAACTAAAATGATATATGAGTAGCACCTACCCTAAACATTGTGTATTAAGAAAAATAGTTTGTGGTATGTACTAATGCATGTTTTGAAGAGCTGGGTGGTGTTTTGATGCAAGGTAATTATGTGGTACAATATAAGTCAAGGAAATTAAAAATACATGAAAGAAATTATGTTTTATATGACTTAGAATTTTCTATTGTTATACATTCCTTAAAAATATTGAGCTATTATTTATTGGGAAAAAAAGTTTGCATGAGTCAGTAACCACATTAGCCTAAAATATTTTTTCAGACAGTATGATTTAAATTCTATAGAAATTGGGTTGATGGCATTTTTTAGTGAGTTTCAATTTGAGATAAGGCATATTAAAGGGAAAAAAGAAACAAATTAGTAGATGATTTAAGTAGAAATGTAAATCAACTAATGGATATTTCTATTAGTAGTGCTAAAACATATTTCTTAGAACAAATCAGAATTTCAACATAGAAAGATGAAATTTATCTGAAATTATAGAAAAAATTACAACAAATACTAGTATGTAGTTATGTAGAAAATTTAGAAAAATTGTTAACATATAGGAACAAGATGTATGTTCCTAGTGAAACTACACTAAAGAAACTTATTTTTGATGAAAATCATCGGAATCCTTTTGCATGACATCCACGATATTAGAATTTTTTTTCAATATTGAGGAAATAATTTTTGTTGGCTTGGTATGAAGAAAGAAGTAGTAGAATAATTGGCTAAGTGTTTAGAGTGTCAGTAGGTGAAGGTATAACACCAACGCCCATCTAGACTGCTAAATCCATCACCCATTCTGGAATGGAAGTGGGATGCTATTTCCTTGGAATTTATCATTGGCCTCCCAAGAACTACAAGGCAACATGATTAGATTATGGTTTTTGTAGACAAATTGAGTTAAACCAAAAAATATCATATTTGTCTAGTCTAAATTTGGAATAGCACAGTTTGCAAACATATTCACGAGGGAAAACCTGGGGTTACATGGTATACCAAATATGGTGATTTACGATAGAGATGTTAAATTTACTTCAAAATTCTGGAAGACATTGTTTGGAGGAATGGATATCCAACTCAAATTTAGTGCCACCTACCATCCCAAAATAGATATGTTGTAATGTTTTCTTCTCAAAGATGTACAAAAAGAACCCACTTAAGATTGTGCATGAAAAAAAATCTCAACAATATAAATGGTTTCTAAACATTGTAGATATACAACAACTGATAGAAACAAAACCTGCCAAATGCCGGATTTATGCCACAATCATAATTAAACAACAAAAATAAATAGTAATAACTTCAATCATCCAATGAAAACTAAATATGTAAAGAATAATTTTATAATAACACCTGTGAAGAGAACAGATAAATGTTACCACTCCCCTTCTATGGGATGGGTTTTTCGCTATCCTCAAATGTCTTCAGCTTTTGTAAAGTCTCTCTCCTCTATAGTGCATAAACCCAGTCGAAATATGGTGTGCCACAATGAAAGTAATCAGAGTTACAACAATGAGTGCAATAATGGAAATAATCAAAATTGAATAATGAATGGAAAACCCTTTTACTTATAACAAAATATTGACTTATCCTCGAATTATGAGTGATAATAAAATATTATTGATCCCATTCTTGGAATAACCACTTGGAATGTTTTATTATATTTGTTTAGGAGGGAAAAGTATTTAAACTTTCATTAGGAATGATAAATAAATAAATGATTTATTTATTATCTCAATGATTTAGTTAAGGAATAATAAAAAAAATAAGGATTTATTTAATTATTCCGAAGGGATTTAGTCAAATTTAACAAAGAATAATAGTTAATTAGTGATTAATTAATTATTCTTATCAAAAAATGAGATAAATAATGATTTATGTATTTATTTTTCATGATTGGGTCAAATTTG
This sequence comes from Pinus taeda, assembly GCA_000404065.3. Lineage (NCBI taxonomy): Eukaryota > Viridiplantae > Streptophyta > Pinopsida > Pinales > Pinaceae > Pinus > Pinus taeda. The sequence goes on along the minus strand of APFE031503256.1, from coordinate 79,927 downwards.
ACAAGGGACCATAATAAAACAATGGTTTAATTAATTATTCCTAGAAGAAAATCAAATAAATAGTGATTTATTTAATTATTCTTCATGGGTTGAACTATAACTTACTTAACAAAGGTGGTCTATTAAGTAATTTCTCACAACCAAAGTAATTTTACTATGGTAAAATTGCCTTTACATGGTGTACTTTGATCCATCTAGTAAATTAGGCTAGATGACCAATTATTTGGTGATAATAGATTTCCCCCCAAAGTATGAGAGTTATGAGCAAAAAGTATGACCAAAAGTACGTTGTAAAGACACAATCACTTAGACAACATAGGGGAGTCAAGGAGAGAGAGAGAGACTAATGAAGCTAAATTGAAAGAGGATAGGGACAGAGGGTGTGAGACGAATGCAAGTCTCCTTTTATGTTGTGGTACCAGAACTCAATGAGGTAGGGGAGGCATACTCATACCCCAAAATATAACTTAGTACAAAAATAATGGTTCACCTAGAAACATGAAATTGAGAAATTAAGTACATGTTGAATGGTACATGACATGCTGGCATAACAGAGCCAGAAAATAATACAATGTGTCCCATATACATAATTCACTGGGTAAAAACATGAGCCGGGACTGAATACAATGATATATGAGTACATGAGATACAAAGTCCCTTCCATCCATAAAAGGGTGGGATGGAGGGTTGAATAACTGGAGAAGTCTTGCTGAATAGGGAAGGGTTCTACAAAATTGAACGGATCATCTGAATGAGACATGCATGCGATCAACACTACGATCACTAAGAACCAAACCCGTTAACTTTGTGGAACTACATCTGAGGCTATAGCATAGGAGGTATGCATCTGGGCATGTGGGGACCTACCTGCAGGGCTACCCCCTCATGAGGTCCAGAACATCTCACACACACCCAGGAATCATTGGTACAATTTACTACATCACTACACCATCAAGTATATGGATCATGAACATGAAACAACCAAGTCAAAGGGAAACAATGAGACCCTCTGCTCGATCCAAAGCACCAAACAAGAATGGAAATTGGAATTGAGATACACCACCCTCTAGTCTATTCTTTTGGAATAAGTGATCTGATGTTGACATAATAGGGCCCGCGATAGATGAGGCAATGATGATCCTCAACTACACCATGAGGGAAAATGGTAATTTGAATGATGAAATGACACTAGGGATGACGATAATGTGGGACCAAGGGACATACAAATGACTTCCCTTTTGAGAGCATCAAGTGCATGGTTGACATGGCAACGACTGACTCAACTCTTGAGGAGATGGGGACAATATGACTGGGGGCCAAAATGGGAAAAACAAGATGAATAATATGCAAATATGGATGGAATATTGTGACATGATATAACGGACCATGAAATAGAATCCAAGAATGCAAGGTTGACTTCTCATGGATGCTCTGAATAAGAGTGACTCAATGATGCTGCCACATAGACTAGGCCCAGTCAGGACCATGAAAACATGAGAAATGACGGTTACTCATGATGAAAGTCATCATATGGTATGAAAAGTATTAAGAGGAGGTGGACCTCAAATTACCAGTGTGAGTTTATGAAAAAAATTGATTTTCAGAGACACCAAAGCGACCTTCATGGAAAAATGGTTCCCGGGTGAAGTGTCAATTCATCAAAAACTGAGCTATGGTCTAATCGCAATGGTCGATAAAAAAATTGGGGATTTTTCTATGAAAGGAAATTTTCCCTCCATTTTGGATTCATTTTCTAACTGAGATGTGGTGAATTTGGAGAGAAGGAAGAGGCCCTAAATCTTCTGCAGATTGTAGTGCACAAACTGACCTTTGGAATCAGGATTTGTGACTTTCGAGTAGGTGGCCTTACTCATCTCTTCAATTTCAGTGGCTTATTTCCTAACTTTTGGCACCTGGAAACTCCCTAGGAGAACCTTGCCCTTTCTCACTATCACATTGGACTTTCTGGGTCTAGAAGTGTGATCTAGATGGCAAGAAATAGTTGGAAAGATACAAGCTCACAGTTTCCAGGCTAAAAACTACGATTTTTGGCTGGAGGAAGGGTTGGTCTGCTGGCCTAGTGGGGGTTGTAGGCTGATCAATATAGACCATTGTTTTCTTCTTTGAACTCACAAGACCTCTCGTGCTTTGTAGGCATGGAAAGGCTAAAAATCAAGTGGCATGAATGATACTTGGATACTCTTCGATTCGATATCGAGGGGGCTAAAATGGTTCAAGGCACATTGACTCGTTATTGGGTTCTCAAGCTGGTAGAGAATCCACGAATGAGGGCAAGTGAGCCCTTGCTATCGAGAATTGTGAGATATTGGGATCCAGATGAGGAGGTCTTTATCATGTAGTGGCACAAGATCAAGCTCACATTATAGGATATTTATTTCTTGACCAAACTGCCTCCCCTCAAAGTGGTGGGAGATATTCCTCTGGTGTTACATCGTGGGATTTACATTATTAAGTTCATGGAGCACCATTGTCGATGGGGTGTTCGTGTCAAGGGAAAAACTATCCCGATTTTTGATCTAGAGAGGCTAGAGACATAGGTTGTTTCCATAGCTATTCTATGAGTCTTGGCCTGCCATGTGTTCCACGAATCACTGGAGGGAAGATGATGTTATCTGAGAGTGTGTTGGTCGAGACCTACTATGGGTGCTACCATCAGTGAAACAACAGTTGCGTCTTTGCAAGAGGAAAGTGAATCGTGAATATGCTTTTGGTACAATGCTATGTGCGTTCTTCTTTGAGAAGATACCCATTATCCGTCCTTATGTGTAGATCCAAGAGGGGGGCCCATAAGAGCCCAGGATGCACCACTGGGGGAAGCTACTGTAGAGAGGAGGAGGTAGGGGAGTCGGACAAATGTTTTGACCCAAGTTTTTCACACATTGGGATCAAATGCCCCTTTACATTGATGATTATGCTTATAGCGGGATGAACTATCAAGGGGATCTTGACTTCCTACTTCCACCCAAGCAACCATGGGGACCAAACGGTAAGTGTTGAGATGCTCTATTTTATGGTGCATTTGATATTTCTATTATATTTATGTGATACTAAGTGTCAAACATGATGTATTCATACATAGCACCAGTGAGGCTAGCAGGATATGAAGGCCAAGCTGCAATGCTTGGGGCTACAGATTGGGGACATCATCATCATAGAAGGGTCCATAGGATATGACACTGATTGTTGATTTGCATCGTAGGTTTGATGTATTCTTAATTGGGGTTTCAAAGCATGGATGGCATGACCTACAGGATCGATACACATATGAGTGCACACATATGAGTGCACTGTCTTCCCTCAGAGTGGTAGTGTATTGTGCGGCGCATGGTGATGGCAAGTCAGGCATTACATGATCTACATGCAAGTGGAGTAGAGCCTTTGCCATGAGATCCGTTGGACAATGACTAGATACAAGGACATGTGGGTCCCTCACATAATGGTTTTTGTAATATTCTATGGGAATTTGAGATGTATTTAGAGCTATGGCTCCAAACACTTTTATGATACATAATATGATTATTCATTTTGTATGACTATGATGGTTCCCCATTTGTTTTGTTTATGGTTGTCTTCTATGGTAAACATGTGATAAATGCCAATATAGAATGTTGTTTGAAATGGTATCTACATAGTGATTTTGGGCTCAAGTCACATGACTAAAAGTAATGGTTTCAAATTCATGTACCAATAGCGTCAATCATAAATATTTTCTAAATATTACTTGGTTATGAACATGATACACACCATTCAATTGCATGACAAGTAGCAATGAATCTAAATGAACATCAAGATGAAGGATGCGATGAGTGAAAGAATTGACTAAAAAACCTATCACCACATCATATTCATCCTGATTATTGTTGGCAATTCCAATGCACATGTTGTCTGAAAGGACTAACATATCCAAGGGGGTAAAAATGGCCCAAGTTGCCGAGTCTAGTTTCTGGAAAAGTGGCTTGCACCATTGGTATGACCATTCTATGGTGTAGATGATGGATCCATATGAAAGGTCCAAAAGACAACTATTTAGATGATGCAATCTACCTAACTTCATGGCAGAAATAAAGACATGCAAACCAAACAGATGTGTTATGAGAAACTTTTCTCGAGGTAAACTGCACTAGGAGAATTAGGAAGGAAATGGCCTTGAAAATCCTCTAAAGAAATTCCCCCTTACTTAAGGGTAGGGGTAATCACAGGTAGACATAGCTTCCATGGTGTTCTCATTAGGTTGGATTTACTGATTGTTGAGACTTGGGATTCTATCAAAGGAGGTTTGTTAGAAATGCGTGCATAAACTTTGGAAAGGTTTTCCTGCGAGGAACAAAAGGATGATGACAGGAAAAGGATGGGGCCTGTGGTGTTTTTCATCTCGACATCGGGTAAAGGGATTAAAATATTGGGGCCAGAGTCTCACTATCTTGGTTGAATTATGGTACCAGAATCCATAGGTAGAGGAGTAGAGGCTTCGCTACAAGTGGCGTCGTATTCACGAATCTTCCTAAGGAAATTGTGACATTTATCGAGACGAGGGAAAAATGGGAATAGTGACCATGAATATTACACGGGTAACAAATTTGGTTTGTGCTAAGAGTTTTGAGTTTCTTTGTTGGGACCGCTAAGTTAACATGGACTTCCAAAATATTTGAATCAGGGAATGCTTCATGAACCAAATGTTTCAGTTGAGGAAGCTCGGGACAATTGTTGGTGGCGTGCCCAAAAACCTGACACAAAGTGCACATGGGTGTTGGATTTGGGGCCTTAGGGGTTGGAGGAGGTTAGGGAACCTTGTCCTTGATGTCTTCCCTTTTCGCTTTGCCCCTTGGCCAGATGCTTTCACAACAGGAGTTGGTTCCTATTGAGGTTGTAGTGGTACTGTTATGGATCTGACCCAAAAATATATGATAATATAAATAAACCCAAGAATAATAAGATCCAAATATAGAAATGCTTCACTTTATTCATATCAAACCCTTACGATAGGGCAACACCATACATTCACTCCTTAAGGAAGGAGAACACTCCACAAGCCATATGTTTGTTCATACAATAATCCTTGACATCTCTCGATGAGGAGTCTCTAGCCTCTATATAGGCCTTATACATACAATACCATGGTTTCCTCAATACCATCTATCTAATACCATGGGCCCATTACATTATTACTAACTACTTGTGGTCCTTTACATGATACAGGTTAACCACCTTATTTATTACTATGGCCCACCCCATTATTACATTATTCCATTGGGTACCTCCCTTTGTACCCCATATTATCCCCCCCAGGTTTCCACCCCCCTTAACATGTTTCATCCCCGAAACATGGGAAGAACACAAATAATAAGATCTACCCAAAAGAGTAGTCCATTGATACCATGCACATGCATCTAGCCATCCAAGAGAATGGTGAACCCTTGATCTTGTTGGTTCCTTGCTCGCTTGAGATGGAAGTTGACTGTGGTAGTTCTTCTATGTTGATGTGTAGTAGGTGGATCTTCACTCCTCTCTATCTATAATGCGGGGGTGGTTGTCCTTCTGGGTCATTCATTGCCATCTTGTTGGTTGTTTTCTTGCAGGGTGATGTGGGTGGTGATATGCTGAAGTGTTAACCAATGATGTATCTTTCTTTAATTCACTACCTAATGGGGCCTAATGGGTATCTGGTACCTATTGTGGTGCCTGTAGTTGTTTCTTATTTTTCAATACTACTTCAACCATTGAGTCCCCCACTGATGTAACATTTTCTGCTTGTGCCTCTACCTATTTTTCTGGTACGTGGTTTGAATTTTGTGTGTGGTTGTCGACCATCAATGGCTCGTCATCTGATATTTTAGTCCCTGGAACATCTTCTGCTTCAACCTCCATGGATTCTACCTGTTTATTGATGGAAATATCCCATATTGTAATTTTCTTCTTTTTATACCAGAGCTTCATGAATTTCTTCTACACATTAGTATTGACAGTACCCACGGATTCCATCCAAGGATATCCCAAAACAACATCCATGTTATCCATATCTGAAGTATAAAAATCACCATGAAATGCATACATATCCATAGAAAGCCTCAAATCCTTATAAACTTGAACATCCTCATCATCAACGTGTGTGTTTTCAATGTGTTGTTCTAGAGCTTGCAATTTTTTTGCCAAATTAACATTGATAAAATTATGCTTACAACTAGGATTTATATACACAATGAGCGTATCCTTTTGAATCAATCCATGAACCTGCAATAAGGAGATACCCAAAGAAAATAACCCCTTATGTGTCTCATTCTCCTTTTTTCTAGCACGAGAACATTTGTTTAAAAGGACTCTTTCCAATTTTGCATCTGAAAGTTTGGTCAATTGCTTGTTGTCAAGTGAGAACCACCATCTGTAAGCCTCATCTTTGGAACCAAGCCAAAGCAAATCCTTCCAATTTTTTTCCCATACTGACTTTTTTTGTTTTATGTATTATTCAAAAGGAGGTCCATTATCCTTTCCTGTAAAACATAGAACCGCCATGAAGAGGGTTTTGAAAAAAAATTACTTACTTTGCGAAAATTTGAAATGGCCACAATTTCGTCAATATTGATCAGAATCCCTATTATGACCTATTTTTCGAAATGGAACCACCATTCTGCATCTTCTCATGTGGTAGAAATCCCAATCTAGGTGCTAGAATTTCAGATCCGTGTTGCAACTCTACCATCGTCACCAAAAATTCTAAAAAAAGAGCCAATTTTAAATCAACGATATCTCCCTCATCCGGACTCTAATTCCACTGATTGTTTTTTCAATTCAGGTATTTTTTCATAGAAAATATAGATCTGCAATTATATTTTGTAGATTTTGCCCCAAAACATACACATGTGATCTGGAATTTCGCCACCCTAAAAAATGTCAGCAACACCACTGATTTTTAGATCAGCGATATCGCCTTCATCCGGACTCCAATTTGGCCGATTTTTTTTTAACTTTGGTATTTTTCACAAAGAATCCAGATATACAATTATAGTTTACAAATATTCCCCCAAAATTTATAGATCTAATCTGCAAAATCGTCACCCCAGCAAGTTCATGCAAAAAAATAAAAATAAAAAAATCTCCACTTTTGCCCAAGAAAGTGCTTTGATAATACTTGTTATGGATCTAATCCAAAAATATAAGACAATGCAAATAAACCCAGAAACAATAAGATATAAATAGATAGAAATTCTTCTCTTTATTAATCAAACCCTTAAGGTAGGGAAACACCATATATTCACTGCTTAAGGAAGGAGAACACTCCACAAGCCATATGCCTATTGATACAATATTCCTTCACATCTCTCAATGGGGAGTCTCTAGCCTCTATATAAGCCTTATACATACAATACCATGGGTCAATACCATGGTTCCCTCAATACCATCTATCTAATACCATCGGCCCATTACATTATTACTAACTACTTTTGGTCCTTTACATGATATGGGTGAACCACCTTATTTATTACTATGTTCCATCCCATTATTACATTATTCCCTTGGGTACCTCCCTTTGTACCCCATATTATCCCCCCTAGATACTCTACAGGTACTCAAGCAATGGCAAGGGTCATGGGGACCAGTTGAACCAGGGTAAATGCATGGTGTGGTCTTGGCTGACCAGGTGGAGTGTTTACAGGGGGATCAATGTACCATACTGGGATACCTAGAGTCATGGTAGGAGGACCAGCAAAGCCATCATAGGTATAGAAAGAACTATAGTGTGGGGGAACATGAAAGGTATTTGGTCGACAGGATAATGTCCTAGCATAATAGCTCCTAAATGGTTGAGACCTAGATGAACCGTTCCTGGTCGGAACATAGGAGAGGCACCCAGAAATGGATGAGGTCTCGAGGGAGTGGGTCCAAAGGGTTCAACTAGAAGAGAAACAATAGAATACTAAGGAATCGGTTGTTGATTAGGTGTACCATGTTGTTTAAGAGCAACTCATGATGCTTGTAACATGGAAATATTCATTAAGGTAGGCTCTAAGTTGGGAGGGAGGGACTAGGGAAAGCACCCCATAGTGAGTAATCCTTATAGACTCTTAGTGACACACTCATGTAAGGAGTTGAAGGCTGGTTGTTAGACATCGGTGAGATAATGGACTCAGGGGAGGTCACTAATGTCAGCTAGTATTAAGTCAATTGATCAATGGTGATGATCTTCCCTTCATGGGGGAAGCACATCTTGTGAAAAAATCAGATGTGATAGCTCACATGGCATATGTGTAACTATGACCTAAGATAATTTTGTAATCCAAAGGGGCATCGATGACTTTGATATTTACATAAACATTCTTACCCGCAAGAGTCACTAAATAGTTACGGTACATGCCAAGGGGTTGGGAGGAGTGTCTATCCCAAGCATACAAAGCTATGGTGAAGGGGGACAACTCAGGTTACTTAAGTTGTTTCTAGATAGTAGCGGAAATCACATTGATGGATACACCATCGTTAATAATGCATTTGGAGATGATGGCATTACAGAGCCTAACTGGTATCTAAAAAGTAATAGAGGAAGGCAACGGGGAATGCTCTGATGTATCAACTAAAAAGATAATAAAAATATCATCAAAAGAATCCGCTACATTCAAGGAAGTTAGTAGAGCTTTCTTTTGGGATAGGCATGACTAGAGGAATTCTAGCATCGACATGGAAGCAGGTGATTGTGCCAAGTCATCTACTATATTTTATGTATGCCCAACTCTATTAGAATCCACATTACAGCGTAATGGTCCCTTTGGGATCTTGGGAATGGCCTCAATGTTAGGTTTAGGGATCTGTGAAGGACCATTTGGTTTTGTAAGGGGCTCAATGGATACTTGTGTTTTGCACTCAGTATCTGACGAAGTCGAGGGCTTGTCATACTAATGTGACCAAGTTTGTAGGTTGATATTGGATGGGTTAACCTCATAAGAGTTCATGATAATAATTTGGTAGTCACTGAAACTAGAAGCTTATGCGAGGTTAGTTGCTTGACCTATCTAACATTGAGCAACAACAAATCCTTGGTGAGGGAAAGGATTTACGATCACTTTTGGTTGAGGTGGCGCATGATTCTAAGGTGATTTTTTATGTCTAGAAGTTGCTTGAGCTTCCCACATTTGGTGCATATAGGGTAAAAGGGGACACTCATGCATATAGAGGCCATGTACACCACAACATGCACAAGGCTTGTTCGTATAGATGGCCTTGTTCTACTTGCATTGGATACCTTGTTGTTGGTTGTTAGTGTTAGGTCGGTTCCCTTGGGGTTCACTAGTCTAGTTACCTTGATTATCTAGTTATCCTTATTACCCTTCCCCTTATACTTTTTCTTCGAATTTTGATGATTGGTAGCACTCTACTATGAAAAGATTTGACCCTGAGGGGATAGTGGCTGTTGTGGCTAACAGTACATGGGATGCTATGGTGCTAGTGCTTGAAGGGCTGTAGCGCTCGATTGTGCATAAGGAGGAACAACAGTTTGGTAGATGAGTTGGGGCCCTGGGAACATGTTGCTAGTAGGAGGGGCGTAAATGTTGGAGGAACTCATGCCCTCCTCTACGTAGCCATAACTTTGCTGAGTGTCTGGTGAAGAGTGTGAAAGGGATCCAACAGTATCGTCGACGATGTGAGATTCCCTCTATGCATTGGCACTTCCAGGACGACGGAGGTCTGGAATGATGGTATAGACATAAATGGATTGTGCATAAATCAGATAATATCTCAAAACAGTCTGAAGAGCTTCTTCCTCAGTCTGAGGAAAATGGGATAGGACATCTTTCCCAATGGGGGATAAAAGGTGATGAGGCTAGGTATTGCAACAAGAATGTTGCAACTCCTAGTGTTACCAACTTTACTTATCAACTTAGGGTTTGTACAAACTTGGAGTTGACAGTGATATATGCACAAGCAAAAGTGAAGATATTTCCTGCTGTCACTTCTCATCTAATAGGAGACCACAGGGGTTCCAAGCCAAACTTTTATAGGGTCAGAAGAAGCTTAATTATTTGATGGAAGAAGAGAAAATCTATTCTAAGAGAGAGCTATTCTACTGCAGTAATGAAGAAAAGAGCATGGAATTATAAACCACACCATAACCTAATTAACCAATTAAACAGTTATTCTAAGCAAAATTGCTAAATCAATCACTAACCTAATGCTGCTATCTAAGTTGGAGAGGTAAAGAGAATCAAACTATACTAAGATGTAAGAAAAGAAACTTATGCTAAATCGGTTTCCAAGTGGAAGAGCAATCAGAGGTTGAAATCAGTGAAAGGAGCACGTAAGAAAGCAATAGTGCATAAGAACCATTGGATCAGCCAACGAAAAAAGATGAACAATGCAGATCTTACCGCAAAGGCTTAAGTGACTAGATGGATGAACATGGTGAATGCACAAGATGAATGACTGAGGTCTTGTCATGGAGGTTAAGTGGATAGATGGACGAATCATACGAATGAACAGGATGAACAATGGATATATTATCATGGAGATTAAGTCAAGAGATGGATGGACACGATTAATCGGAGGATGGATGGTGGAGACCCTATCCTGGGAAAAAGAAATGTACGGAAATGATGGAGCGGGTTTTGAAGGCGATAAGTAGTTTCTCGCACGCCCTCAAAGTTGTACGCTATATTTTGAAATTTCATGCGATTAGTCTAACTCCATGACACGTAGCATGAGAAAACGACTTTTCTCGCATGATTTTGGGAGAATAACAGTCATGCAAGAATCCACACAAGATTTAGCGATAGTTGTTCATACAGATCAACTATGGAGATCGGCCAAGCTAGTTAGCAATCAGGTGACATGATAGCCATCAGATCAAGCAAGGAAAATCGACGGTGGGGACCTAAAGCACATAAAGTAAGTGGAAGACTTCACATGAAGGGATAGTTGGATAAATAAATGAATTGGATGGTGATTAGGAAGGTTTGTTGTGGATCGGACAGTAATGAAATGATGCATGAAGAATGTGCTGAAGGCGGTTTCAAATTGAAAATGACAGAGAAACTAGTGAGGGTGGACAAGTAACTGCATCAAACTACAAACTCCATAGCTCATGCGAGAACCAAAAACCTATGTTTTGGGGGTTGTTGAATCGTCTCTTCCTCAAACCATGTTCCTAGAGGGAGGAGATGAGGCCGAGATGCCTAGGCACAACCTTATGGTGATTTTTTTCCTCTAGCTATAGTGTGAACTGAAAGAAGGTGCAAATGGAGGTAAAGTGAAGCACAACTGATCTACTCCATGCACTATAATGAAAATGCATCTATTTAAGAAAATGAATAGAAACAGAAAGCTACTTAAGCAAATGAAAATAACATAAATCTATGCTACTTGTTGATCACTTTAATTGTTTATTAATTAAACAGTCGAGTGCCACATAAATTGTCAACCCAGGGAAGTCTGATTATTTCAAAGGCAACTACGTACTATATGTACTCAATCTTAATAGCACTAAAAGTTGTAGTACAAAAAAATCACACCTCGTTTAAACCTTCACTCTGTGTTACAACAATTATACTCTATTGCAAATATCTAACAAGAGATGAATAATTAAATAGAAAGAATAAATCTGCAAATGAAAACAATGGCTATGCTGTAACAGAGGATCAGGACCCTATCCCCAGAGCAGGAACCTTCAGCACCTGCCTCTGTTTATCTAGTTAGCCAATTCACTCTGTAAACCTAATCACCGGTGAGACACTCATGAAATAACATCAATCGATTAAGAAAGAAACAGAGTTTCAGCAAAGGTAAAACAACATCCAGAAATAGTACTTGTTAACAAGGTATGAACAAAAATCACACTTAACACACTATAGAAAGATAATGGGTGAATCTTGTGATGAAGGTGGGCACTGTCCTTCTCACAATATTCCCCAGGAAACAAGAACTAAAATCAGATGTTCAGAACAAAACTTTATTCATTCATCAATATACCATATTACAGAAAAGATTTAGTGTCGTTCCATCAGCTAAAAGCTCTTGTTACAGTCTGTTCCTCCCCCCTTCAAATGTAGATGTCTCCTCTTTATAAAGAGGAAATATCTATTACAAAATATTTACATTATAGATTCTAGTTCAACCCATTATACAAAAATAGGGAAATTAGTTTCCCGTCAACAAAATGTTGTTGCAGTAATTTAGATTATGAACGTTACATCCAATGTAACAGCTTCCTCGGTGATCGATTGGGTTCCTTTGTTTCTGTCAAATTTAGTGTGCAAATCTCAATTGTTTCAACTTCGAGATTTGCGTGTTGTTCTTGTTGTTTTAGCTTTGAGATTTGCGTGTTGTTCCTGCTGTTTCAGCAACTACAAAAGATAGTCCCGCCAACTTCAGGTAGTTTCAGCAATGCATGTTGCACATCATTCTTTAATTGTTCAACAACTAATCAAATTCAAAGATTAATTATGAAGATAACATGATTATATGTTAAATAATTAAACATATGGTGATGAGAAGAGTCACTGCATACCTTTGGAATAATTGAGTCAAAACACTAACAAGGACTTTCAAATATGGGTTGAAAAGGGTGATATTATAACAAAATGTATAGTCAGAAAGAGACAATATGAGGCCTTAACATCCCCCCCAACTGAAAGGATTGCATGTCCCCAGGCAACTTGTACTCTAAGCCTGAGTCAGAATACTGGGATGTACAGTGCAAATTGCTTATGCAGTAAGTATAGAAAGTGTTGTCAACCATGTCTCTGAAACCTTGGACATTTTGAACTCTTTGCCATGCTGCAAGCTCCTCCTTTTTGGACAATGTGAACTGACCCTTGTATTGTTGTCCTAGCAGCCATAGAAGAGGGAAGTGAAATTGATAACCCAACCATTTCTGAGCACACTGTTGAATACATTTAGCATAGTTAGGTATTCGTGAGATTACTGCCTGAAGATTGAGAGGGTTAAAGGGATGGTACTCCCTTCTCCCCTTAGGGGAGTGTTCCCAAAATAGATTGTTTATTGTATGGCCAAAGTTCCCTTAGTCTTGAAAAAATGTTGGTAGTCCTCCATGACTACTATCTATATTTTTCTGATATGGTTAGTCATTCCTGGATCTCGTAGAACTCGTTGATGTTCAGCAATAAAAACAGCGACATTCTATGGCTCAGCTCGGATGCAGGGAAGGTAGTTCTCTTCATCGTGTGTTTCTGACATGAAAGCATTTTTCCAGGTAAAATGATTAGCTAAGAAAGAAATGAAAGCTCTAGTCTAAATATCACCAATGAGAGGAATTAAATTAAGCTTCCTATCTTCAGGCATGGCCTCATTATGAAGATAGAGTTCACATAACAAATTATGTTCACTATTTGACGCTTCTACAAAAGTCTCAATAAACTGCTGAGGTGTAGACACCTTGTGGGGTCATCCATCTCTGATTGCTTTCACTTGGAGGAACGCTAAGCATTCTCTCAGAAACACAGAATAATTAAAATATGGTTTTCTAGTGGCGAGTAATCTTTGAACCAAGTTAAAGATAAGAGACGGTCTGGTTTTTAGCTTTTTGTTTTCCTTGTGTTGAGCACAAGACTATTCGAGGACTTCCCAATTTCTATATACATGATTCAGCCATAATGATTTATGTTGTTGAAATGCCTTTTCTTGTGATAGATCATACTATCTCTTCCATGTATCTCTTAGTTCTTGAAAACTGGAGGTCTGAGTGAAAACAATCCTTACACATCGAGGTTCAGTGTGGGTACATACAGTCTTTAAAGACTTTGGTGTTGGCTTTTCATCTATAACAACTAGGGTAGGCCGGGGTAGTTCTGGTTTTATATATTCCTCAGAGGTCCTTAAAGGCCCTACAGGTTCTTGTGTAACAGCAGGGCGTTCCTTTTTAACTATGACAGGAGCACATACAGGAGTGGATCTAGGCAAAGAGACTTTGATTATCTTATAACCAACTCAAGAATAGATATCACCACATTCACTGCACATGTATGCATTGTGTCGATCCTTTTCTACACTCTTCTCAGCTGCAGATGCTACCTGAGCTAAAATATACAGATTGAGTTTTTTTCATAAGCTTCCCTTGCCATCATTAAATCATGCTTATAAGTCTCAATCTCAAATTTCAAAAACTTGTTTTCTTCCTAAAGGGAGGTTAAAGTAACTGGGCCTTCTGTAGCAGTTACAAGTGCCAGTGGATGGGAGGATCGTTGTTCGGTGACAACTTCATCATTTTCATCCTCAACAGGTGGTTCTTGTGTAACACCTATTAGGTCAATGGTTGGTTCTTGTGTAATAGCCACATCTAGGTCATCTATCCTTTGTTTCTCAACAGGTGGTTCTTGTGTATCACCTGTTAAGTGAGTGGTTGGTTCTTGTGGAGCAGCCACATGTTGTACATTTTCTTGGGTGTCTACTTTTGATAAATCAGCTGCTGGTTCTTGTGTAACAACTGTGTCTTCTGAAAGAAATGATGTCACAAAATCCTGAACACTTTGCATTTTGGTACCCGAGGGTGAGGAAGGTAAGGATTCAGGCCCTGGCGGGGTACATGGTTTTACGATGATAGGTGGGGAATTTGGCGTGATGGTCTTAGTTGCTACAGACATCCTCATTGATCTTCGAGGTAAGGAGCCAGGAAAAATAATGGCTTTTCTCTTACGAACATTTTTCCTTAGGGTAGGGGGATTATCAGTAATAACAACTTCCTTCATTGGAGCCCTCGTTCTTCTCTTTAGTGGGGGTGCAACCTTTTCTTGTATTTTCCTTTTGAGCTTAATAATGGGGATATTATCATCTAAATTATCCCTGGGGATATGGACGATGGGAGTGGATGATTCGGCTAAATTAAGTGGTGGGGTCTGTTGAGGATTTCCAGTGTCCAATTGGGGTGTTTCAGCCACTGGTTGCTGAATTTTAGCAGCTTCCTGGAGATTTTTTACTGCCGATTGAGGGATTTCAGCAGCTTGCTAGGGAGGGTTGTCAAGGGGAGGGGAATTTTGCAGGGCAAAGCCCCTCTGGATTAGGAGTTGAACCAAGCGATGATGCATGAGGGAGAGGAGTGGGTGCCTTGCATTCACGAAATAGTGTGACATATTCTTTAGATAGCCAAGCAGATAGTATGGCATATTTAATAAATGACCATGTCTTAAATGATTCAACAACACAAAGTCGTCCTGGTACACTAACGGTAATGTCCTTCACAGATGTAGTAGTGCTTGACGAACTCTGAAACCTTCGGCCATGGTGGTGGTAGTGAACAGAGTTCAACAACCCTGCCTTTAGGTTTGACCCACTCCCCTGGTAGAAGAATATCTTGTTGTGCGTTCAGAATGATGTGTTTCCGACTTAACCAATGAATGCCATTGGTTGGTAACCCTGAAACCTATGCTATATCCTCCTCTGTTACTAGAATTTGCACTCCCTACACAGTAGAGTATCCTTCCTTCAAATTGCATGCGAATTCCAGAATTTGCTGAGAATCAAAATCCGGGAGCCTTCGGAAATAGTCCACCCATCCTGCTTGTAGAAAGATTTGATATGCTTCCTGGTAAAGTTCCAATAGAGCCGTTCAGCTAGGTTCATGGTGAACAACATTTCCTCCCATAGTTACTGGTTCAGTAAAATGCAAAGTACAAAGCCGAGTTACCGCAGTCGAAACAGAGTAAGATGTTGCAAATGAGGTTGTGAGACAATAAGACAGAGACGGGGTGACGAGACACGACTGTGAAAAAAACGATGGTAATTGGCATATCATGGAATGATTGCAATATTTTGGTATTCCCCCCCAACTGCGGCTAAAATGATAAGTTTGAATGTACGGTGATTTCGGCAATCATATCAGGATCTTCTCATTAACTACAGTTTGATATTTACACATAAACACACATACCTTCACGTTTTACCTTTGATTGTTGTGCGGAAAATATAACCTCGTCATTAATAGATCACTGATGGTCATGAAAAAGGTTTTATAAAGTATGATGGTATTTATACGAAAGGTTTTCTATATTCATGGGAAGTGATAGTGAAGGAACATAATTATCAGGATGAATGGTTGATTCCCTCAATGAAAAGTGATATGTATAAATATATTTTCAGAGAAAGTAATGCCACAATATCAGGGAAAATGGAAAAATTAATGCTTCTTAGGGAAGGATGGAAAAGATTAGTGCTTCATTAATGGAGAAAATGGGGAAAAGTTGGTGTTTCAGCAACGGGAATAATGGTGTTTCAGCAACGAAGAAAATGGGAAGATGTTGTTGATGGGTAGTAAGAGGGAATGGTTATGATTTGAAGTGAAATGGAAATGTTTTCCAAGCTGAAGTCTGATCCTTCTTGTATTGAAATTGTTCTTCTTAGCCAGCCTCCAAATCTAAGATCTGCAAAATAGTTAATTCTAGCATGGCAACCCTTGACAAGGATTATTAGTTAAGAAATTTAATCTAATAAAAATATATAAATAGAAAAACTAAGTGCAATGAGGGGTAGCAGACTCCCCCAGAAAGACATAATGTGTATCTGTCATGCAAGTGCCCTTGAAATCCTCTTTAGAAATAGGTTGTTGATACAAATGGAGCCGATACCCATTCACTAACAATGGTGTTCTAGAATCATCAATTGTTAGGAGCCTAATTGTTCCATTTGGAAAAACAGTATCTGCTTCATAAGGTCCTAGCCACCTTGTTCCTAATTTTCCTTGAAAAGTTTCAAAAGGGAGTAATACAATAGAGCCCAATTACCTTTTTGGAACTGCTTATGCTTAATGGTTTTATCATGCCAACTGGTTTTTTGCTATTGTATGATAGTTGTTTGATAGATGGCATCCAACCACTTTCTATCCAATTCCTGAAGCTACTGCAACCTAGTTGTTTGTGCATCAGTCAAGTCAAGGTTAACAGCTAAAGCAGTTCTTAAGGTTTTAATTTCAAATTCCACAGAAAAAAAAACACCTTTACCATAAACTAATTCACAAGGTGAAAAACCTGTAGTGTTCCTCCAAGTAGTTCTGTAAGCCCATAATGCTTAAGGCAGCCTTTGAAACTAGTCCCTTCTATTATCCTTTACCGTTTTTGTTAAAATGGCTTCTATGACTTTATTCGTACTTTCCACTTGCCTATTAGATTGAGGGTGATAAGGTGTAGTCATTTTATGATTAATATGATATTTTTGAAGTGGATCTTTGAATCCATGAGAGTTGAAAGGAGGTCCTCCATCTGTGACTAGTTCTCTAGGCAATCCAAACCTAACAAAGATTTCTTCAAATAAAAATGTTAAAATAGATTCTTCATTAGCTCTAATGAGTGCCTTAGCTTCTCCCCATTTAGTCATATAATCTATGCAAACCAATATATAACCTCTTTGATTGGATGGAGGGTTGACGAGTCCTATGAAATCTAGAGCCCACCTTTCATGGGGTTCAAGTGTTACCTAGGGGTTCAGTGGTATTTCATCTATGTGATTAGGCTGGCCCATTCTCTGATGGCTATCACAGGTTTTGACATACTTCTTTGCATCCTTGAGATGTGAGGGCCAATAATAACCCATTCTAAGAACCTTATGTGTTGTTCTTTTATTAGCAAAATTCCCTCCACAAGGGCCATCATGACAAGCCTTCAATATATCATAAACCTCATCGTCTCTAATGCATCTCTGAATTTTGTGATCAAGTCCTGTGTGAAAAAGACACCCACTTATCTAGCTGTACCGAGCACTTTGTTGAATGATCTTTCTTTTCTCTCTGTGTGACAGCTATGATGGTAGCTTCCCTGCAACTAAATAATTAGCAATGTCTGCATACCAAAGTGAGTGAGAAGATACTGCGAATAAATATTCATCAGGAAAGGAATCATCTACTGGAGTGTTCTCATCAGTTTTTATCCAAGAAAGGAAATCAACAACTACATTTTCTTTACCTAGTCGATCTACAATTGTAATATCAAATTCTTGTAGTAATAATAACCATCTGGTAACTCGAGCATTTGTGACCAATTTATTCATTAAATACTTAATCGATGAGTGATCAGTATGAAAAAAAGTAGGGTAACTAGTAATATAGTGTTGAAACTTGTTAATAGCATAAATGACTGCTAAAAATTCATTTTCGGTAACTGTGTAATTAAGTTCAGCAGGGGTCATATTTTTACTAATTAAATAGATAGCATAAGGAAGATTGTTTTCTTCTTGACCCAAAAAAGCTCCAATAGGAGCTGTAGAAAACTGATGCTTAAGTTCATTAAATGCTTTTTGGCAATCATCAGTCCATTTGAATTCAACATTTTTCATAAGTAACACAAACAAAGGAGAAGCTATTTTAGAAAAATCCTTGATAAATCTTCTATAATATCCAGCATGTCCTAAAAGACTTCTTACATCATTTTGTGTTTTGGGGATAGGAAGAGTCTAAATTACCTGCACTTTAGTTGGATCAACTTGAATTCCTAGGAATGAGATGAAGTGTCCCAATACAATTCCTTGATTCATCATCATATGACATTTTTCAGTACTTAAGGCAAGATGGGCTTCTATACATCGTTTAAGTACTTTCTCAAGGTTTTGTAATGCATCTTCAAAAGTCACACCATAAGGAGTAAAGTCATCCATAAATATCTCCAAAGAGTCATTAAGCATATGAGAGAAAATTCCTATCGCTGCTCTTTGAAATGTTGCTAGAGCATTACATAGCCCAAATGGAAGAACTCTATAGGCAAAAGTTCCCCATGGACTAGTAAAAGTGGTCTTGTCTTGGTCTTGGGGTGCAATTTTGATATAGTTATATCCACTAAAACCATCTAAAAAGGAAAATAATTTCTTTCCTGACAAACTGTCTAGCACCTGATCAATAAATGGTAAGGGGAAATGATCTTTTTGAGTGGCTTTATTTAGAGCTCTATAATCCACACACACTCTCCATTTCCCATTTTTCTTAGGTACTACCACTAATGGAGAAACCCATTCACTGTCAGATATAGGGTATATAAACCCTGCATTAAGCAATTTTTGAAGTTCTTCTTTAACAATTTCCCTTAAATTGGGATTCATTCATTGCTGGGGTTGACAGATTGGGCGAGACCCCTATTTAATATAAATATGATGAGTACATAATTCAGGAGAGATTCCCTTCATATCTCTGTAGTCCCATGCGAATGCTTATTTATTTTCACGAAGTAACTTCATTAACTATTGTGTTTCAACATCTGTTAAGTTAGGGTTTATATTCAATGTTCTGCCAGGCTCAATTTCTACTATTATGCTCTTGGAGGAGATACCAGTTGATGTTTGAGATAAATTTTTAGATTTAAGGTTTTGTTGTGATTCAGGTTCCAAAATTACAGTCAATTGATCATGTGTTTCAGAGTTAACTGAAGAAGGTTCGGAAATAAAATTACTAATTAGTTCATCCTCGGTTGTGTCTTTAAAAGTTAAGGCTTGTCCAATAGTCAAAATGGGTTGGGTATCATCATCCTCATAGTCTAGCCATACAAAGTTATCATTGTTAATCATAGGTGTAGCATGAGGGTAAACAGTGAACTGCTTAGTTTCACATCCATTAGAAATTGTCATTGAACCTAATCTACAACTGATAAAGGCATCTGCTGTAGCTAGCCAGGGTCTCCCCAAAATCAATGGATGCCCCCCCAACTTTGTTTTAGTCTGTAATACAACAAAATCAGCTGTGTAGTTAAAAGATTCGATTGAAATTATCAGGTCTTCAATAACCCCTTCTGGTTTGATTGTGGAACGGTCAGCTAGTTCTAGAATGGTTTGGGTCTCTCTAATTACATTCTTCAACTGTAATAACTGTGTAGTTTCAAGGGTCATAATGTTTATAACAGCACCTAAATATACAAGAACTCTGGAAACAAAAGTTTTTCCAACCTGTACTATAACTGTAGGATGACCAGGGTCACCATATTTCACAAGAAGGGTTCTTTCTGTCATTAAAGCAACTAGATCACCCATCACATGAACTGTAAGGGGATATTTAACTTTTCTTCCAGGTTTCTTAATGAAAATGTCTCTAAAAGTTCTAGCATAAATTAGTACATCTCTAAGTTCTTGTAAGAGTGGAATTTTAACATACAGATTCTGAAATTCCTCTAAAAGGTTAAAAGCAGGTGGCTCAGGTGTCTTAGTGAGAGACAGACATTCAGGGAATGACGGCTCTACTGTTTGAGAAATTTTATTAGAGGGTTACTCAACTGTTCCAGCATTCTTATTGGATGACTTATCTTTTTCTGTCTCCTCTTTATCAGAGTCAGAAGAAGTAATATCGTCAATAATAGGTTCGACTACTCTCCCAGATCGTAAATGAATATCATTACATTGCATAGGGAAAATAGGTTGGTTTTGAATATCAATGACCTGCACAGCTTTATTATTATTAGGGTTGGGGTTCGGTTGTACAGGCAGCTGAGGTCTCATTGTCTGGTTATTCGTTGGAGCGTTTCATGGCAGAGAGAGAGATTGCTGATACTGGGAGAATTGGTTTGGAAATGGGATTTGCTGAGCTGTCCAGCTTGGGTTCCACTGATTAAAATAAGATTGTTGTAAAGACCAGGGATTCCACATTGTAGGATCCATAAAGGGAGGGTTTGGTTGCTGCATGGGTGGGAAGGTCATTTGGTTGAAGGGTGGGTATTGCATCTGATTTAAGGGCAGGTAATTTGCTTGAAAAGAAGGATAATTATTCCAACAATTAAATGGCATATTAGAATTCATACCTTATCCTCATGGTTGCAATTGCCTCCTCTATGTCAGCAAGTAAACTGCTTCAGCTTCTTCTTCAGTTGGCTGTAGTGCTGCTTTTATTCTTGGTAAATAAGGGCATTGTTGAGTCTCATGGTCCTTCTCGCAAATAGTGCAAATTGCTACCTTGTCCAGTGGGCATTCCCTTAGTGGGTGTTTTTCTCTGCATATGGAGCGGAAAATGGCCAAAGAAGCTTCTGCCTCTGCTTGCTTCTTTTTAACCTACAAGGTATCAATTTGTGAAGCAAAAGAGCTTAACATTTCAGTTTTAAATTCTTCAAGTAAATTACATGTTTCAGCCATTGTTGCTCCTCCACTAGCTGATTTTTGGACTCTTGAGTATGTACTATACCTACTTTTTGGTCTGTTTATTACTCCTCTTGAACATCTCTTATAGAGGTTGAAAATCTAATCATACGATTCCTTAGATATATCCCCTTTACCAAGCATATTCAACATGTCTAAACAGTCATCCCGTACCCCTTTCAACAATATTGACTTAAGAATATCCTTACTCATATCAGGGTGATCGGATCTCTACAAATTGTATTGTAACCTCTCCATGAAATCCTCCAGATTTTTGTCCTCCTTATGAACCATCTTAAATAATTCCTCCTTCCTCTCTCTTTTCCGGTAATAGTCTTGGTATTTGGCTAGGAACTTCTCTTTCATCTGCTCCCATGTTGTGATCACATGTCCTCCCAGGCTCATGAACCACCTCAGTGCATTTCCATTTAATGTTGTTGGAAATAACTTCAACTTTTGAGGATTAGTAACATAATCATAACTTCTACACAATATATCAAACTCAAACAGAAATTCATCAAGATCTTGAGATGATAAACCATGGAAATTAGGTAGGCCTGAGAGTGCGATGTTCTTCATAGGAGTTGCCCCTCTGTGAAGATCCTCAATAGGGAATTCCAAGGTGGAAAGGGAATTCTCTCCTCTTCCTTCTCTTTGTCCCCCATCAAAGAGTCCTTCATTATTTCTCTCCTTTGGTTATCCCCTTGTTTCACTTGCCCGATCTTCCGCGCTTTCTGTTGGGCTCTCAATGTTCTGAACTAGTTCCTCAACTTCAATATCTTCTATTGGTTCTTCAATTTCTCCCACTGACTCCTCAGTTTGTTCTACTACCTCTTCAGCCCTTTCAGGTCCCAATACTTCCTCCATTTCATAGTCCGTCTAGAGAGAGTGCTCAGTCTGTGGCCTCCGAGAGCTTATCCTCTGAGATGTTTCAGCTTTTAAAATAATGTCATCAATGAATGTTTTCCTTCCTCCTCTGCATTTTCCCTTGCCGCCTGTAGGATTAGTTTTCCTGCATCCTCTCATGCATCCTATACATCTAAAAGAAAATCATTAATGCTCTTAAAATCTACAGTCGCCTTCCTCGGCAATGACACCAAAATGTTGGTCACTTTAATTGCTTATTAATTAAACAATCGAGTGCCACATAAATTGTCAACCCAGGGAAGTCTGATTATTTCAAAGGCAACTACGTACTATATGTACTCAATCTTAATAGCACTAAAAGTTGTAGTACAAACAAATCACACCTCGTTTAAAGCTTCACTCTGTGTTACAAAAATTATACTCTATTGCAGATATCTAACAAGAGATGAATAATTGAATAGAAAGAATAAATCTGCAAAGGAAAACAATGGCTATGTTGTAGCAGAGGATCAGGACCCTATCCCCAGTGCGGGAACCTTCAGTACCTGCGTCTGTTTATCTAGTTTGCCAATTCACTCTGTAAACCTAATCACAAGTGAGACACTCATGAAATAACATCAATAGATTAAGAAAGAAACAGAGTTTCATCAAAGGTAAAACAACATCTAGAAACAATACTTGTTAACAAGGTATGAACAGAAATCACACTTAACACACTGTAGAAAGATAATGCGTGAATCTTGTGATGAAGGTGGGCCCTCTCCTTCTCACAAGATTCCCCAACAAACAAGAACTAAAATGAGATGTTCAGAACAAAACTTTATTCATTCATAAATATACCATATTTCAGAAAAGATTCAGTCTCGTTCCCTCAGCTAAAAACTCTTGTTATAGTCTGTTCCTCCCCCGTTCAAATGTAGATGCCTCCTCTTTATAAAGAGGAGACATCTATTACAAAAGATTTACATTATAGATTCTAGTTCAACCCATTATACAAAAATAGGGAAATCAGTTCCCGTCAACAGAATGTTGTTACAGTAATTTAGATTATGAATGTTACATCCAATGTAATAGCCTCCTCGGTGCTCAATCAGGATCCTCTATTGCTGTCAAATTTAGTACGAAAATATCAACTGTTTCAACTTCGAGATTTGCATGCTATTCTTGTTGTTTCAGCTTTGATATTTTCGTGTTGTTCCTGTTGTTTCAGCAACTGCAAAAGATAGTCTCGCCAACTTCAGGCAGTTTCAGTAATGCAGGCTGCACATCATTCTTTAATTGTTCAACAACTAATCATCTTCAAAGATTAATTATGAAGACAGCATGATTATATGTTAAATAATTAAACATATAGTGATGAGAAGAGTCACTGCATACCTTTGGAATAATTGAGTCAAAAGACTAACAAGGACTTTCAAATATGGGTTGAAAAGGGTGATATTATAACAAAATTTATAGTCAGAAAGAGACAATATGAGGTCGTAACACTACTTAAGAAAATTAACAATGAAAACTAGGAATATATGCTAGCATACATGTACAATAAAGAGGCGATTTGGCTACCTGGGTTGGGCCCTAACCCAAGAGCTTCGACCCTTTGAGTTAACTCAGTGTTGGGTCAAAATAGAACTTATCTTTATTATAAAAACCATGGATTACATAACAAACTTTCACAAGTCTTGCAGGTCAAAAATAAAGTAGTGTTTTACAATAAGAATGTTGTGTTGTGTTATATTCTTTCCATGACTAGCCCATGTAGGTAACCGACAGGTTAGAGGGGGGGCGGGGACTTCGTTGCACTAATTGCATAGTAAGGGGGTCACAGGGGGTTTGAGGGGTGCAGGTAGCCCCACTCTATGGGGCCCAGGGTAGTGCCCCAGAAAATTTTGGTTTTGGAACCTATGTTAGGTTGGAAAGACCCACTTGTGGTTTTGTGCATGATTTTCGCACATGTTTTTAAATGCCATGGTTTTTGGTCCATGGTTTGGGACGCAATGGTATTCAGTCCATGGTATTGGATGCTCCAGCATGTATAAATATGTATTATAACATTGAAAGGAACATAATGAAAAATCAAGCTGGTAGTCCCTGTTTTGGGATCCAGGGAAAAATCTCTGTGTATATGTGTTTAATGTGTTACGCTCTCGCATTGTTTGTTTTTTATCTTATAGAATTCATATGCAAGTAATTTCTCTACGGGGTTAGAACCTACATTTGGTATTAGAGCTATTTTTGGCTTCAAGGGGATTATTTTTTTGCTGAGGGGTTTCGCTTGGGCTTGTGGCAGACCATGTTCAGTGGGAGATCTGCGAGATCGATTTTGGTGGTGACAGAAGATGGTGAGCAGTGGAAAGATAAAGATTAAGAAATTTAATGGTCATATTTTTGAGTTTTGGAAACTCAAGATGGAGGATCTATTGGTGGATAAAGATCATTGAATCGTGATACATTCGGGCACTAAACCAACGGGAGTGTCCGATGAAGAATGGAAGAAGTTGGATCAAAAGGCAAAGAGCATAATACGATTGTGTGTCTCATATTCAGTATTGTTAAATGTATCAAGGGAAGTTATGATGAAGGCTTTGTGTGACAAGTTAGGGACTTTGTGCTAATCTAAGTCTCTGGTGAATAAATTGTTCCTACAGAAAAAGATGTATAACCTGAGGATGAAAGATGGAGACTCAGTGACAAAGCATCTGAACACATTTAATACTATGGTAAGTCAATTACCATTTTTTGATATTAAAATTTTAGATGAAGATAAGTGCATGAATTTGTTGTGTTCTCTACCATATTCATGGGATAGTTTGGTTATTGCAATAGGTAGTAATGCAACAGCATTGCAATTTGATGAAATAGTCTCATCCTTGCTGACGAAGGAGATGAGATGGAAAAATATGGAGAGACAGAATGGTGATGCCTTGTTTGTATGAGGATGGTCCCATAAAAAAAAGGAAAATAAGTCATCAAGTGGGAGATCTAAATCTAGAGGGAAATTTAAATCTCCAGGAAAACCTGTAAAGGTGGTGTGTTGGACATGCAGAAAGGAAGGGCACTACGAAAGGGACTGTAAATCTAAAGCTCCTGATAAAGGAAAGCGATCTGATAATGCTCCTTTTGCAGAGGCAAAAAACACCTTAGATGAAGGTGGGGATGTGTACTTGGCTTCTTCAAGTACACATGTAGATCACGAGGCATGGTTGATAGACTCAGGTGCGTCCTTTCACTTCACTCCCCATAGAGAGTGGTTCTGTGAGTATGAGAAATATGATGGTGGTGATGTCTTCTTAGGGATGATAGGAAGGCTAGAAGCATTGGTCTTGGAAAGGTAAAGTTGAAGTTGCAAGGTGGAAGGGTTAGAACAGTTCTGGGTGTTCTGCATATTCCTGCATTGGCCAGAAATCTAATTTCTATAAGCAAGTTGGATGACGCAAGTGTAAAAATAGTGTTCGAGAAGGATACCTACAACATGGTTCAAGGAGCACTATTATTGATGTGGGGAGTTGGGATTGGAACTCTATACAAGTTTCAAGGTAGCACTATTGTTGATGGGCGAAACAGTTATGTGGTTTCTGAAAGTGGAGCAGAAAATCTAGTGGTCTCCGGAGAGAAGACCATGATGTGGCATCAAAGGTTTGGAGATACTGGAGAGAAGGGCCTTCGAATACTTTATGGTAAAGTTATTGTAGAAGGTATGAGTAATAGCTCTCTGGATTTTTATTTCTATGAAAATTGTGTATATGGCAAGCAAAATCGGGTGAGTTTCCCCTTTGGTGGTAAGAGGGTGAAACATAGAAAATTTTAGGGGCGAATGTTCGCCCTTTGGCGAAATTAAGGGGTTTTAAATTTTAAGTGGGCGAATATTTTGTATCATAGTACATTTTTACAAATCACCTCAAATAGCCCACCTTATTTTAAGGGAGAGGGAAAAAAAGGTAAATTTAGCCCTTGAAATTAGGAGTTACAACCTTCCATTCGCCCATTTTCAAGAATAGGTTTT
>APFE031503256.1:31871-52843 GCA_000404065.3 Pinus taeda | reverse complement strand
TGGAGTTAAGATGGATATAGGTTGGTTTTTATGATAATGAAGATATTAAATAGACTTAGGAAATTATATTGTAAATACATCTTAAGGTGAATGGTTAAAGCATAGACATTGGACAAGTATATTTGTATACTTCTATTTTAAACTGAAACAAATCTAGGGCTAAAAGGAATGGATTGATTGCACTAGTCATCCTTCTATAACTTTCCAACATATGCTGGAGTAATTTGGGTAATTTTTCTAATTGCAAATAGGAACATACTTTTGTATTCGCAAGGTGGTTATGAGGTCCCTAGAAGTGATGAATTTGAATTTTTCTTGGTTTTATATATAGTATTATGTTTTTTCTCATGCTTTCTGTGAATGGCACGAGTGAATTTTATCCTACACCCACTAGGTTATCGATATGTAATTTCGGTAATTTTGATTTCAAAAGATATTTTAAAGAAATGCAATGATTTCATTTGTGTATTCAATAAACACAAGATTTTATAAATGAGTAAAATATTCGCCATTCCTGGTGAGAGATTCGCCAAAAAATTATATATACATATCATATTATTGATAAAATCGCCTTCCATTTTTCCCATATACCAATGAGATTCGCCCATTTA
Organism: Pinus taeda; assembly: GCA_000404065.3. Classification (NCBI taxonomy): domain Eukaryota; kingdom Viridiplantae; phylum Streptophyta; class Pinopsida; order Pinales; family Pinaceae; genus Pinus; species Pinus taeda. Next base: position 52,232 of record APFE031503256.1, on the reverse strand, counting down.
TTATTCATGTAAATTTAGGGGGGTTCTTAAAATTTTCCCTGGGGTGAAACATATATTAGAGCTTGTGCATAGTGATATGTTTTGACCTGTGAAGGTTCCATCACTGAGTAAGTATGTGTACTATGTATCATTTATAGATGACATCTCAAGGAATACATGGATATATTTCCTTAAGAAGAAATATGAAGCCTTTGACAGGTTTAAAGAATTAGAGGCTCTAGCGAAAAACTAGATAAATAAAAAGGTAAAGGTGCTAACGACATATAATAGAAAAGATTTTTGCAGTAAGGAATTTTAAGAATTCTGTAAAAAGTGTGGTATTGCATGGCAGAAGTCTACTCCATATACACCTCAAAAAAATGGAGACACAGAAAGAATGAACTAGACATTGATGGAAAGGGCAAGAAGCATGCTCAGTGGTACTGTGTAAGGATAGGAATTCTGGGCAGAGGTGGTGAAGAAAACATGTTACCTAGTCAACATATCACCTTCATCAACGTTGGAGGATAAAACTCCACAAGAGATATGGATTGGTAAGAAATCCTCTCTTTCACATCTGAGGGTATTTTGATGTGATTCATATGTATATGTTCCAAAGGATAAACGAACCAAGTTGGATAGTAAATCTAAAAAGTGCATATTTATTGGGTATAAGGATGGTTTAAAGGGTTATAAGCTTTGGTACCTAGTAACAAGGAAGGTTGTGTACAACCAAGATGTGGTGTTCAAAGAGGTGAAAGATGTTATTAAATATGAAGTGCAACCAAAGGAACCTAAGAAGATAAAGTTTGAGCAAAATGAGGAAGAATCAGAATCTACAACAGACGAGGAATCAAAATATGAAGAACCAGAAACTCCAGGTGTGAGAAGATTAGTTTGAGAAAGAAGGCAGCCAGAAAGGTATAGTCCATCTACTTTATGTTCAAATTTTTCTTTATCTATTACTGATGATGATCCTAGAAATGTGAAGGAAGTCTTAGATTCAGAGGATGGGAAACTATGAAAAGAGGCCATGGTTGATGAAATGGCATCTTTACACAAAAATGAGACTTCGGTTCTGGTGGAGTTGTCAGCTGGAAGGAAACCCATTGGCAACAAATGGGTGTTAAATATGAAGACAAATGCATAAGGAAAGACAAAGAAATACAAAGCACGGTTGGTAGCAAAAGGTTATTCCCAAGTGTCGGGAATTAATATTGGTGATATTGTTTCTCCTATTGCCAAGGTAACTTCTAATAGATTACTTTTATATGTTGCTGCTACTTTTGATTTTGAGGTAGAACAGATGCATGTGAAGACAACATTGCTTCATAGGGATTTGGAAGAATAAATCTACTTGAAGCAACCTGAAGGCTTTGTGGTGAAGGGTAAGAAATAACTGGTATGCAAGTTAAAGAAGTCTCTATATGGGTTAAAACAGTCACCAAGGATGTGGTATTAGCCATTTGATACATTTTATACGGGGACTTGGCTTCACCATAAGTGAAGTACATCACTGTGTGTATTTTAAATTAATTGGTGACCATGTTATTTATTTGGTCTTATATGTGGATGATATGTTGCTAGTTGGAAATGACAAAGAAATTATGCAGGATTTGAATACCCAATTTCGTCCAAATTCGACATGAAATATCTTGGTGCTGCAAACTATATTTTGGGCATGGAAATTAAAAGAGATTAGGCAAAGAGGAAGATTTGGTTAAACTAGAGGAAATATGTCGAGACAATATTGAGGAGATTTAATATGTAGGATAGTAAACCAGTGAAGGTTCCTACTCCTATAGGTGTAAATTTATCTGCTGAACAGTGTAGAAAGACATAATAAGAGGAAGAGGACATGCCCCGTGTTCGATATGCAAGTGCAGTTGGTAGCCTAATGTATGCAATGGTATATACTAGAATAGACATTACACATGTAGTGTGAGTATTTAGCAGGTGTATTCCAAAATGAGGAAAGGAGCATTGTACAATATTGAAGTGGGTTTTCAGGTATTTGCATGGCACTAGTGATTTTGGTTTGTGCTACCAAGGAAGACTAGGATTGGATAGAGTGTTGGATATTCATGGCATTGTTGATGAAAACTAGGCCAAAGATATGGATCAGAGATGATATACAAGTGGGTACGTGTTTAACCTATTTGGAGGTGAGGTTAGTTGGAAGAGAAAGAAACAATCTGTAGCCACACTATCAACTACAGAGGCAGAATACATGGCAACCGCTCATGGAAGAAAGGAATCAGTTTGGTTGCAGAGATTGTGTTCAAGTATGGGGTTAGTATAGGGAGCTATAAGGACAGGCTGTGACAACCAAAGTGCAATATTCTTGGCAAAGAACCATGCATATCATTCAAAGACAAAGCACATTGATGTTTAGTATCACTTTTTGAGGGATATGATAGAAGAAAAAAAATTGTTGTTAGTAAAGGTGGACACATTGAAGAATACTGCAGATGCATTGACAAAATATGTGAGCTCTAAGAAGTTCTCTTGGTGTAGAGAAAAAATGGGCATTGCAAGGTGTTGTGGCCACCAACAACCCCCCTCCTTATGAAGTGTTATTGCTAATACTAAATAAGTGGGGACTTAGGAAAATACTTTTGAAGAATCTAAAAACCTAAGTTTCATAATGAAGAAAGTAAATTCACTCCTTAAGAGATATCGCATCGCTCAAAGAATGATAGGGTACCTTCTAATGAGTTAAAATGATAAAAAACGCGAGATTGCGACGCGAAACTTCATCACATCGCATACATTAAATAAACACTCACATTGAAAAACTCTACAATCGCCGATATGCGATATCGCATATCGCGCATCGCAAAAATCACATGAATTACACATAAGGATTATAACGATTAAGTGATCTATGATATTACGATATTGCGATACTGCGATACTGTGAAGTTGCAATGTTGCGATATTGCGATACTGTGACCTTGCGATAGCACAACATGATGAAATTGCGATATTGCGATACAGCGATCTGCGATATCACAAAGAAAAATCGCAGGACCTCTCCATCGCAGTTGGTTCTGGCTCATTATTTGAGAAAACTTTTTTTAAGCCAATAACTGATCATGCATTTTAATGCGAATTAATGAGTTGTTGCCAGTTGTTAATGAAGTATGGTGTTGTGTTTTTCGAAGAACTAGTTCACGTAAGGTGGCATGTTTTGCATATCTTCGGCATTTAAAGTTTTCTTGTCATTATTTTTATCATTACTTCCACCTCAAATCTAAACTGCAGGAATGAAGGACAAAGTGTTATACAAGGTAGTATGTAGAAAACTATGAGGAGGAAAGGCAGTATTCCAATGTCCATTTCGAAAGGCACACCTAATCCACTTAAGGGAGAGAAAGAGCCACAAAACCCTTCTAAAGGCATCCATCACAGATTTCTCATATACAGCCATGGTTGAATGGGTACCGAACGATGCCGATAATAGAAACAGACAGTTTAATTCTCAGGGTCAGTAATTCACGGAATCACTATTTTTACAAATTTTGAGCTTTATACCCAATAAGAGAAAAAGGCGCAAGAAGCAAAAAACGCATTAGGGAAGCCCAGATCAAGAATCAGAGGCAGTTTCCGATAAGCGATTAGTGCTTAGCGCTAATCGTGCATCGGTGAGAAAACTTGCTCGAAATGGAAGGCTCCTAATTACTCGGTCACCTGCAAGCCCCAAAAACTACAAGAAAGTAGTGATAGAAATAAACTGGAATCAGAAAACTAAAGGAAAAGCAGAAGGAATCTGAGGGTTAACCAAGTTGAAATGGGATTATTACCAAGTATACATGGTAATGCCACATATTCATTGGATGACTCTCAAGTATATCATAAATTTTACTGAGAGGATAATGCCAGCTCTTGCCGATTTTGTTTGCTTAACTCAACCAAAGACGGAATACAGTCAGCCAACTCCACTCAGGAAAATTTTGAATGCTTACGACGTTAAGGAGCAAATTTAGAAATAGTTAGATATTAGATTTAATTTTAAAAATAGTTTTTCTTAGAAAGAGGAAGGTCATTTAAACCGAATCCTCAATTTCTGTAAATAAGTTATTTAGTTAGTAGTATTTAAACCGTTCTCATGCATTTAGAGAAGGGTCCAGAAATTTATCAAAAACTTGTCCTCAGAACATACACTTTTGCACCCTCAGAGGAGGTTTTGGTGAATGAATGGAACAGGGTTTATTTGATATTTTCTTTTGATATCTGCTACTGATGTTGCACTTTTGTACTCTTAGTGGATGTTAAATCAAGGAGAGATAAATCAATTGTCGCTTGAAGCTCATGAGTGGGACTAGTTATAAATGGTAATTTTATCTCTTAACCATTTCTTCTTATGCGTTAAAGTGATACTTAGTTTTCAGTTGTTTATATATTACAGCATGGATGCCTGAGTTATCATTTGGCACGTTTTTACGGTGATAACTATTTGTTTATGCTTAGTGTATGAATAGCTCATTTATGCGATAAGTTTTCTCAATTGTTTTGTCTAACTTCTTATATGAAGTAATTCATCTTTATTGAATTCTTTTCTTATAATAGCTGAATGATCTTTATTACCAGTTTTTGTTTGAAATCTTTTTAGATCGCATAGAAGAAAGATCACACCCTCGGTTAGCATAAATTTTGATGTTTTTCTGTTTATTAGAATACAGTAGCATAGCATTAGATTAGAATTATGATAGAAGTATTCCATTTAGAACATAAATACAAATCTTTCTCACACACACACACCGAATTGGGAAACTGGTCCCATATCCCTAGTCGGACCCGCTATACCAAACGGATAAGGAGCTGCCAACCAAGGTCCGGACCGGGCAGGTATCCCCCTTGTTGTTGACCCGATTTTTGGGGCCTTCAACATATTTGGTGCTAGAAGGAGGGCCTAAACTATGAATGGCAAGTAAATCCAAATCAAAATAGTATTCTGAGAGTAAATCGCCCTCACCATCTCCCCTGACTTCTCCATTACACCTAAATCCAGAGTTAGAAGTCGCCATAGCATCAACCGCTGCTACAAATCCTGACATTTCAGAACAATCTGTTATTGAACCTCCTGAAGTCGAATCTCTGATTCACAAACTTCAGGGATTTTCCATTTTCCCTCAAAGATATGATAAATCTCAAGGCAGCGTGACTTCGTAGTATAACCCTGCTCATCGCCTAACCAGATTAAAGAGTGAAACGGTTCGTGTTCGGCCAACTGAATTACCTCTTCCCAAAAGGAAAAGAGCAAGGAATTCACCTAAAGGGTCTGACATCGAGACATTTTCATGAACATCATCCATCTCAACCTCTCCACCACGAATTCAACCATCCACTCCTCCACTCCAGACCGTTATCAATCCACCCAATGGAATCCCTACAACTCCTCCTCAATCATCTGCGATCATAATAACCTCATATTCCCAACCACAGGGATCATCTTCTGCAAATACCCCTGTTAGCAGTTCAGTAATGGCCCAGTCTCCATGGAACAACCCTGGGGTACTCTTAATGCCTGCAACCTTGAGTCAAATACCGACCCATCCTAAGAAATGGCTGCCTAAGTTCAATCCCAAGGTAGGCATGCTAGCAGAAGAGCACATAAACAAATTTATGCTATCCATTAACCTCAACAAGGTTACCAATGAAGATGTTGTTGTTCGACTGTTTCCTTATACTCTACAAGGAACAACTGGATCATGGTATTTCGCATTACCCTCTAGATCTATTACCAGTTGGGACATCTTCCAAGACCAATTCCTAACCAAGTTTAGTGACGATAGGTCTACGACAACGTTAATCAACGACCTATCCAACCTTAGGGCAGAATCTAGAGAGCCTATCAAAGACCTCAATCTACGTTTCAATAAAATTCTAAACAAAATTCCTACTACTTCCCAGCCCAACGAGGAAGTGCGATGTGAATGGTATATCACTGTCTTACCATCAAACATAGAAATCTTCGTGGACAGGGCTAATAAAACAACCCTAGCCGAAAACATGAAATAAGCCATAGCAGTAGAGAAACGTATAATAGCCTTAGAGAAGAAATCCGCGATAGAAGAATGTAAATCTAAGAAGGTCACCTTCAAAGAAGAGTCCAAGAAGAAGCAAGGAAAAGATCCATTCGATTTGGAGGGATTGCAAAAAGTTCTGAAGACCATGTCCAATGAAATGGTCAACATAAAAAAGCAAGTAGCAGAAACTTCTTCAAAAAGGCCCTACAGAGCTTTTAAAGGAGGCCCGTCAATGGATTCAAGGCCACCTAATGCTATAACAAGTGTTGAATCTGAGGAAGAGGAAGAGGAAATTGCCACTGAAGGGAAAACCGATGATGAAGAAGTTGTAGAATTACAAGGAATGTGGGATTTCATTCTCCCACAAGAGGAATATCAAGAAGTATTCCCAATTAACACAGGAAGTAGAAATCAGCTTGATCGTCCCCAAACTACCCCAAAACCAAAGAGTGCAAGCTCTACAACAAAGGATAAAGTCGCAACAAAGAAAACAACATCTAAAGCGACTCAAACTAGCCTAGTCCAAACAGATTCACCTACTCCATCTAAAACGCTGATCATTTCGGATGAAATGGAGTACAATATTATAGAAGACATGAAAAAGACTAGGGCCAACATTACTCTATACGAATTGAGCAAGCTAAAGCATCAACAAAATATAATGATGAAAGAATTACATGTTGTGCCATTTGCACCTTTGCTTGCCGCTGTAATTTCTCAAGCTTCTCAGAACATGGGAAGACTTCCAACTAATACGACTAACAAGATTGATCCAAATGACATCTCTTTAATTGGAGGAAGATCGAGATCTTGTACCCCCCCTTTCGTCCTTACTTATGAAATTTTTAACAAAAATGTACATAATTGTTTAGTGGATTCATGTGCTTCATCGAATATTTTACCAAAGTCCATATGCACCAAATTAAACGTTCAACCACAGAAATCCATTGTTCACATAGCTCAGCTAGATCGATCTCAAGTCGAAGTCATTGGTGAACTAAATCAAGTAACCATAACGCTGTCATCCAACCCGAAGGTATGTCAAGTTATTGACATTTTAGTCACTCATATCCCTGAATTTTATGGCTTAACTCTTAGTAGGGATTGGTCAGAAAAACTGCATGGATACTTCGCAACTGACTGGTCGCACATGTGGCTGCCTTACAATGGTACCAAATCAAATAAAAGTTGAATGAGAATTACATCAGAAGTACATAGTAATGGAATTAGACGGGGAAAATGAACCAATAGCATATAATAGTAGCATAATTGGCAATTACTCAGTGGATTCTTTTCTCGGAAATTTTAATGCTCATACGTCACCTTATTTCGAACATTCTGTTTTGTCCCAAGTCAAATTTTTTTCTCAAATGGATAGTTCAAAATGTATCAATTTTTTAGATAGACCTGTAACTAAATCTTTGTTTTGGAAATTATTTTTTGATGGTTCTAAATCTAATGAAGGAGCAGGAGCAGATGTGTGCTAATTAGTCCAGAAGGAGATAAAATCATGTTAACATGCAGGCTCAAATTTGATTGTACCAACAATACAGTAGAATATTAGGCTTTAGTCCAAGGGTTGTACAAAGCAATCGGGCTAGACATAAAGTACCTCCAAGTCTTTGGAGACTCTGAAATTGTAGTCAGATAGGTACGGAATACTATACATTGCTTATCAGGTCATTTAAAACACTATAAATCTTTAGTTCAAGATCTGACTGAGCATTTTATAGCATTCAATATTTCATCAATTCCCAGACTCCAAAATGCAAGCACCGACCTTTTAGCTCACGTAGCTTCTAAGCTCATTCCTTCAAAAGATTTTAGTCCAGATAGATTCTCAATAGAATTAATATTTAGACCTTCTATTCCTGACAACATCACAAATTGGAGAATATTCAATGACAATCCTGATATCGTAAATTTCCTTACTTCTGAAGGATCCTAGTCCAACCAAATAATTGATGAAGATCAACATGATCGACAATTACAACAAGATAGCACTAACAATGCTATACCTAAATCAGTGGTCAAGTTAGAAGACTTGTACGATTTGAAAGATCGGTTTAAAATGTCTACCAATTCGAAGCTCAAAAGTTCAAATTTGAATTATGAATTAGTAGACCTATGAACCAATGCCAAACCCCAAAACATAAATCTAGGCCTTGGCCTAGGCCCCGAAGAAAAACTAGGATATATTCATCTTTTGAGACAATACAAAAACGTTTTTCCTTGTAACTATGATGAACTCAAAACATACGACAATTCTATCATCCAACATACTATTCCAATGACCGATAATGAAAAACCTGTCCAACAAAAATTGAGAAAAATTCATCCCAACTTAGAAAATCAGATAAAAACCGAACTCAATAAGCTGTTGAAAGCCAAGATAATCTTTCCCGTCAGACATTCTAAATGGGTCTCCAATATGGTACATGTTAGAAAGAAAAATGGAGATATTAGAATTTGTATTGACTTTCGCGATCTTAATAAAGCCTGTCAAAAATACAATTTTCCCTTACCACCTATGGAGCAGATATTGCAGGTAGTGGCAGGCTCAAAATTAATGTCCTTCTTGTATGGATTTTCAGGATACAATCAAGTTCTGGTACATCTTCATGATCAATTGAAATCACATTCAGAACTAAATGGGGCACATATGCATATCGAAAGATGCCGTTTGGTTTGATTAATGCTGGTGCCACATTCCAGAGAGCCATGGACATTGCATTTAAAGGTTTAGTCAATAAATCTGTAGTAATTTATTTGGATGATATAACCGTGTACTCCAAGAAACCAAGCGACCATCTCAAAGACTTGAGAAAAATCTTCCTACGATGTTTAAGCTACAAAATTTCACTTAACCCAAAGAAATATTTTTTTGCATTAAGTGAAGGGAAACGTTTAGGATTCATAGTGTCAAAATCTAGAATTCACATCGATTCTGATAGAATCAAAGAAATTTTTGAAATATCCCTACCTCATAACAAAAAATCCATGCAATCTTTCCTTGGTCAAATCAATTTTGTAAAGAGATTTGTTCCAGATTTTTCACGAATCGTATCTCCTTTACAAACCATGATAAAAAAGAACTCTAATTTTAAATGGGGCCAAGATGAACATGAAGCATTCAACCTGATCAAACAAGCTATTATTAGTGCTCCATCTTTAGCAACTCTGAATTTTTTAGAGCCTTTTATTTTATACACATTTGCCTCAGATAGGTCATATGTTGTGATACTCACTCAAACGAATCAAGAAAAGGTGGAAGCACCAATTTCTTTTTTCAGCTCAAATTTGCAAGGTGCTAAATTAAATTACTCAGATGTAGAGAAACAAGCTTATGCTGTTTTCAAAGAAATCAAATACTTCAGACCTTTTCTACTCAAAACCCATAGTAAAATTATAGTATTGTTTCTAGCGGTAAGGAATCTTCTAGTACAAAAGGATGTGGGTGAGAAGAGGGCCAATTGGGTAACTGCCTTACAAGAATATGACATAGAAATTAAACCAGCAAACATTGTAAGAGGTCAAGGCTTTTCCAAAATGTTGGCTGCAGCGTCACAAATTTCTGAAATTCCATCTGTAGAGGTACAAGTGTGCAAGGTAAGCCTAAACAATGAAGAGACATCATACGCTGATATCATTTATTATGTTAAGAATGGATATGCTCCCTCATACCTCAATCATACTAAGAAAAGAGCTCTAAGGTTGAAAGCCAAACAATATCAGGTCATAAATGATATTGTTTTTAGAATGAATTATGATTATGTTCTCCTTAGATATCTTGAGAAATCTGAAGCTGATAAAGTTTTGCAGGAACTCCACGATGGGCCAGTAGGCAGACACTATGCTGGAGATGCTACTGCACATAAAATCTTGCGCGCAGGGTATTACTGGCCCACGTTATTCAAAGACTCACACAGTTACGTGAGGAAATGTCAAGTCTGCCAAACTACTGCTGGGAGACAAAAGAATCCATCCTTACCACTACAACCAGTTAACATCGACCAACCTTTCAGTCAGTGGGGATTGGACATAATAGGTGAGATTATTTGTCACTCTTCCAAGTAGCATAGGTATATCCTTACATCAACAGATTATTTTACTAAGTGGGTAGAAGTAGTTCCACTCAAGACAGCTAATGCTCGAAATATCATTGAGTTCATAGATCAATTTATAATCACTAGGTTTGGATTACATTCCGCTTTAATGTTCGATAATGCATCATACTTTTCTGGAAATGCAATGACTGAATTCGCACTTAAAAGAGGATTCAAACTTAAATATTCGGCCAATTATTATCCACAGGGCAATGGGTTAGCTTAGTCTACAAATAAAAACCTAATCAGGATTATCAAACGAATAGTAGACCAAAATCATAAAAATTGGCATAAATCCTTAATATACGCTTCATGGGCAAACCGAATAACAAGAAAAGCTTCCATCAGCACTTCTCCCTTTAATTTAGTTTATGGGAGAGAAGTGGTTCTTCCTACTCATTTAGCAATTCCTTCTTTGTCTCTCGTTAAATACATTGATGAAGTACCAACTTCCTCATTACACCTAAGACAAATGGAAATAATCAAATTAGAACAACAGCGAGAACAAGCTAAGAAAATGCACGCTCATCATCAAGCACTAGTAAAATCCTCTTTTGATTCAAATGTAATGACCAGGAAAGATTTTCAGATGGGAGACTTAGTTTTAAAATGGGACAGGACACATGAAGAAAAGGGGAAACATACAAAATTTCAAAGAATGTGGCTTGGTCCTTTTCAAATTGTAGAAGTCTTAGGTCCATCGACATTTTCATTACAAGATTTAGCAGGTAAAAGAGACTCTTTGCCTATCAATGGACAAATTCTTAAGAAATATTTTCCATAGAAGATTATTCTTCTATTTTTGTAGAGTAATAGTTTTTCTTTTTCATAATAAAACCAGTTGTGAATGGTTACATTAGGTATTTACGAAAAAGACACGAACTCTCTTTCAGATTTTGTTTTTTTGCTTGTATAAATAGCAAATATTTTGGAAAATTGATCTTTATTATTGAAAAATACAGTTAAAGACTCTAACCCAGATATGACACTAGTTTCAACTTCATAAAGTTTGATGAAAATAACCTTTAGTGAAGAAAATGTTTTATATCAGTGCAATGAAAGGTATCAATAACAAAATAAAGATTCTCCGTAGAACAACTACTTCCAAAAACTCTATCATTGTCGTCCAGACCTATCTAAATGAAACAATGACTTCCTCCCTGCCAAGGAAATCACAACTTTCAGAGAAATAATCCAAGGATACACTTCATCTTGAAGAATGAGAGGTCTCATCATGAGCCAGCTTATCATAATCATAGATATTATAACTTGCTTACTTTGTCAAATACTACATACCACAATAGGGCAATGACTCAAGATTGTTACAATCAAGAGGCAAGGGGTCTCATCACGAGCCAACTTGTTCAGCAAAGTTATAAATCGAGTGAATGACTGTGTCATAAATTGGCTATCAAACCAAGACATTGTTCTTTAAGAATAAAAAGAAAATCAAAACAATAAGTGTGGATGTGGATTCTTCTTTGAGAGTTGTAGGTTTCTTTAAGTAGGATACAGGATCATTGCTGGGTAACAAGTAACCCTATCGAGGCTATAAACGCCTGGTGGTAGTAGAGGCTCTACCTACGACAAATGAGCATATTTAAAACTGGTTTACAGAGAAGACTTTGTTTTATCTTTACAGGCCAATTAATGACTAATCTAAACACAAGGACTAACTTGAAGGATAAAATAATCAAAGTTGAAAATAGCTTAAACAAAATGTCATCGACAGGTTAGAGCATAATGTACTTTATCTTTCCATAATAAAGTTTAATTTTCTGAAATATTTTCTGTTTTGGAAGCTGAAAAAATTCAATAGAAACACAGAGATAACTGGTTCTTCCAAGTGAATTTCCAATTGTTGTGGCCACCAACAACCCCCGTCCTTATGAAGTGTTATTGCTAATACTAAATAAGTGGGGACCCTCAGAAAAAAATTAAAAAAAAAAATCAATTAGTGTTATATTTCCTTTTAGATGAAACTTACAACATCATGGACTTAGGAAAATACCTTTGAAGAATCTAAAAACCTAAGTTTCAAAATGAAGAAAGTAAATTCACTCCTTAAGAGATATCACATCGCTCAAAGAATGATATGGTACCTTTTAATGAGTTAAAATGATAAAAAACGTGAGATTGTGACGCGAAACTTCATCGCATCACATACATTAAAGAAACACTCACATTGAAAAACTTTAAAATTGCCGATATGCGATATCGCATATCGGCGATTTTAAAGTTCGCATATCGCGCATCGCAAAAATCACATGAATTACACATAAGGATTATAACGGTTAAGCGATATGCGATATTGCGATACTGCGATACTGCGAAGTTGCGATGTTTCCATATGGCAATACTACGACCTTGCGATAGAACAACACGATGAAATTGTGAGACAGTGATCTGCGATATCGCAAAGAAAAATCGCAAGACCTCTCCATCGTAGTTGGTTCTAGCTCATTATTCGAGAAAAATTTTTCTAAGCCAAGAATTGGTCATGCATTTTAATGCAAATTAATGAGTTGTTGCCAGTTGTTAATGAAGTATGGTGTTGTGCTTTTCGAAGAACTAGTTCACGTAAGATGGCATGTTTTGCATATCTTCGATATTTAAAGTTTTCTTGTCATTATTTTTATCATTACTTCCACCTCAAATGTAAACTGCAGGAATGAAGGACAAAGCGTTATACAAGGAAGGATGCAGAAAACTATGAGGAGGAAAGGCAGTACTCCAATGTCCATTTCAGAAGGCACACCTAATCCACTTAAGGGAGAGAAAGAGCTGCAGAACTCTTCTGAAGGCATCCATCACAGATTTATCATATACAACCATAGTTGAATGGGTACCGAACGATGCCGATAATAGAAACAGATAGTTTAATGCTCAAGGTCAGGAACTCATGGAATCACTATTTTACAAATTTTTAGCTTTATACCTAATAAGAGAAAAAGGCGCAAGAAGCAAAAAACGCATCAGGGATGCCCAGATCAAGAAACATAGGAAGTTTCCGATGCGCGATTAGCGCTTAGCACTAATCACGCATCGCTGAGAAAAATTGCTCGAAAAGGAAGGCTCCTAATTACTCAGTCACCTGCAAGCCTCGAAAATTCCAAGAAAGCAACGATAGAAACAAACTAAAATTAGAACACTAAAGGAAAAGCAGAAGCAGTCCAAGGGTTAACCAAGTTGAAATGGGATTTTTACCAGGTATACATGGTAATGCCACATTGGATGACTCTCAAGTATATCATCAATTTTACTGAGAGGATAATGCTAGCTCTTGCCGATTCTGTTTGCTTAACTCAACCAAAGACGGAAGACAATCAGCCGACTCCACTCAGGAAAATATTGAATGCTTGCGACACTAAGGAGAAAATTTAGAAATAGTTAGATATTAGGTTTAATTTTAGAAATAGTTTTTCTTAGAAAGAGGACGGTCATTTAAACAGAATCCTCAATTTCTGTAAATAAGTGATTTAGTTAATAGTATTTAAATCATTCTCATGCATTTAGAGAAGGGTCTAGAAATTTATCAAAAACTTGTCCTCAGAACATGCGTTTTTGCACCCTGAGAGGAGGTTTTGGTGAATGAATGGAACGGGGTTTATTTGATATTTGCATTTGATATCTGCTACTGATGTTGCACTTTTTTACTCTTAATGGATGTTAAATCAAGGAGAGATAAATCAATTGTCACTTGAAGCTCATGAGTAGGACTAGTTATAAATGGTACTTTTATCTCTTAACCATTTCTGCTTATGCGTTAAAGTGATATTAAGTTTTCAGTTGTTTATATATTACAACATGGATGCCTGAGTTATCATTTGACACTTTTGTATGGTGATAACTATCTGTTTATGCTTAGTGTATGAATAGCTCATTTATGCGATAAGCTTTCACAACTGTTTCGTCTAACTTCTTATATGAAGTAGTTCATCTTCATTGAATTCTTCTCTTATAATAGCTGAATGGTCTTTATTATGAGTTATTGTTTGAAATCTTTTTAGATCGCATAGAAGAAAGATCACACCTCCGGTTAGCATAAATTTTGATGTTTTTATGTTTATTAGAATACAATAGCATAGCATTAGATTAGAATTAGGATAGAAGTATTCCATTTAGAACAGAAATACCCATCTTTCTCACACACACACACTGAATTGGGAAACTGATCCCATATCCCCAGTTGGACCCACTATACCAAATGGATAAGGAGTTGTCAACCAAGGTCTGGACTGGGCGGGTATCCCCTTTGTTTTTGACCCGATTTTTGGGGCCTTCAACACAAGGCTGCATAAATGACTAAGCTCTCTTGTGCCCCCCTGTGGAAAGAAAACAACATGTGGGAGAATTTTGGGTTGTGTTATATTCTTTCCATGACTAGCCCACGTAGTTAACCAAGGGGTTAGAAGGGGGGGAAAAGCCCCCCCTTCATTACACTGATTGTGTAGTGGGGGGTTCACACGGGGTTTGAGGGGTGCAAGTAACCCCACTGTGTGGGCTCTGGGGTAGCACCCCGAAAATTTTTGGTTTTGGAACCTATGTTAGGTTGGCCAGACCCACCTATGGTTTTGTGCATGATTTTTGCATATGTCTCTAGATGCGATCATTTTGAGTCCATGGTTTTGGATGCGATGGTTTTCAGTTCATGGTATAGGATGCTTTAGAATGTATAAATATGTATTATAACATTGAAAGTAACATAATGAAAAATCAATTTAATAGTCCCTGTTTTGGGATCCAGGGGAAAATATCTATGTATATGTGTTTTATGTGTTATGCTCTCACATTGTTTATTTTATGCATTATAGAATTCGTATGTAGGTAATTTATGTGTGGGGTTAAAACCTACAAAGAATCGAAATCCTACTGAGGTCCTAAGCTTGTGTACTTATACATCTAAAGCATCCAATGACTTCCTTCCCATTAGGGAGGCTTGGCTCTTGACTCAAGATAAACTAGTTTCTATCAATTTCACTTGCTTGGCTGTCTTTTGGTCCTCATTATTTGGTTGTTTGCACTCAGAGATGATGGAGGAATATTCAAATGGAGGGGTAGTAAATGAGGAGGATTTACCCCCTATAATTCTTGTCCCTTGTCCCATTGGAGTTTGACCAAGGTCCTTGCCACTGTTCCTTGCTTCTATCCTTTATTTCTTCATTTTTCCTGGATTTTATCCTTTGTTCCTACATTACATGCACATTATACCAAAAAGCAAACTATCCAACTCTAACTCATCTCATAAACAAAATACAATCAAAAGTATGCAATAAGTTGTGAGAATAGTTGGTTTGACTAAACCAAGAGGTGAATTAAGGCCAATTAAGGCCCATATTATTACCTAATGATGAGGATCATCATCACCATCTATTGAAAGTGTTGCTCATCCTCTGAGAAACTGAGTCAATGTACATGTCCTTCATGATTTTGATAGCCTCTCTGACATCCCATGCTTTTGTTGTGGTCTCCTCTTTTTGTTTATAGAATCTTGATTTCCTTTCTACTTCTTTCCGCTGTGTCTTTTCTTCTTCTTCTCTTCTCCCTTCTAGCATCCCTAGGAGTAGTGGTGGACTAATTTTTACGCTTATCCAATTGACCTCCAACCTTTGCATTGATTGCTTACTCATAGGTGTCCTCTTCAGTGCCTCTCTCAACCTTTGACGCGAATGATATTCTTTGATCTTCAAGCTATGTGGTAGTTTTTTCCATCCCCTGTAGCATGCATGTATATTATCATCTGTTAGCAACCTAAAGATATCTTCAAAATCTTAAATTTCTTGCTCTTTGGCAACAAGATATCTAGCTACCAAGTGAGGATCATTTGCAATTGGATTATGGGTGTTGATTAGGGTGATGGGATTTGGTCGCTCAACTCTGATGAAAAGAGGCTCATTTTTCTCTCTAGCCAATATTGTTTTCATCTCCATAGCCCTTGACTTCTCATGGTTCATAGATAATGCCAAAGCCATTAATTGTATATCTCGTAACTCTACATTAGGATCCCAAATACTCGTATCTATGAGGGCCATTTTGTGCAAGTAAAAGTCAACCATTTAGGCCCTATCCTCTAGTACACTTTGATCACAAAGATCAATAAAGTGCCTACAGTTTTGGAATGCTATGGTGCCCCTTTGATCTAGTGTTTTAATTTGAAATTGCAGCCATTTTTTTCTAAGGTAAAGAGCATAGGATTTAGCTGGCATCCTATGCTCTATGGCCTCTTTCTGTTCTTTCTCCTCTATTTCAGTGCCCTCTTCTTCTCTATTTTTCTTATCTTCTTCCTCTTATTGTTCTTTCTCCTTTGTTTGAATGCCCTCCTCTTCTATTATAGCATCATACTCCTTCTCTTATGCTTCATCATGTTCCTTTGTGGCTTCTTCACCTTTTAAAAATAATTTCTTTTTTGCCACCTAACTATCTTCTTTGTCTTCTTTTATCCATGCAATTCCTAGGGGAAGTGTGGTGACCCTACTGATGAACTCTGGACTGATATCTATAGTGAGGCCACTAACTATAATAGTGGCATTGACAGAATGATAAAATTCTTGAGAAAAAAAAGTTTCCTGTGTATGTAATCCACTAGCTTTTTAGAGGATTTCTAGTTCATTTTCTTGTAGATGGGGATAGATTTTTAGATCCTACCTCTTTAGAATGGTAGCACTGGACAATTCTCTTGATATTCCCTCTTGAACCCCTCTCTGCATATCTTTTATACTGCTATTATGTATCATGTAGACTGCTCCTATAGAATTTTCTTGTAGGAATTTTCTTGCAGAACAATGGATCCTTGCTTCCAATGGGTGGCCAGAGTTATGAGAGCTACTTGAGTGAGGGAGTTGCAAGGAGATGGAATGCATTAATGCATGCAAATGATGTTTTGTTTCCCTTTATACCACCTCATCATTCCCACTCCTTGTAATCAGCTACCACAATTGTTAAATCCATAGTTTACCACTCCTCCTTTGTTCTTTGAGTTTACTGTAGTCATGTGTTAGAGGACACCCTGATTTGTATGTGATGATTGAATGAAGGTGGCCAAGTTAACCGGCCACCTTTTCACTTACAAACCAACCACCTCGTAACCTTTACAAATTTTGATCAAATGATGCATATGAGTGAGTGAGTGGGATACGTGTAGGTTTTAACCCCATACAGAAATTACCTGCATACGAATTCTAAATCACAGGAAAAATAAAAATGCGAGAGAATAACACATACAACACATATACACAGGGATTTCCCACTGGATCTCAAAACCAAGACTACCAGCTTGATTTTTCATTATGTTCCTTTCAATGTTACAATACATATTTATACATGTTGAAGCATCCAATACCATGGACCGAAAACCATCGCGTCCAAAACCATAGACCAAAAAAACCATAGGTAGCTTCACCCAACCTAATATAGGGTTAGTCGTGGAAGGAATATAACACAACCCAACAATCTCCCACTTGTTGTTTTCTTTCTACACGGGGCCACAAGAGAGCTTAGTCATTTTTCCAACCTTGAAACGCCCATTATTTCTCTACACCAAGAGAACTTCTCAGAGCTCACAGATTTTGTCAATGCATCTGCAGTATTCTTCAAAGTGTCCACCTTTACCAGCAACACCTTTTTGTCTTCTATCATATCCCTCACAAAGTGATACTGAACATCAATGTGCTTTGTCTTTGAATGATAAGCAGGGTTCTTTGCCAAGAAAATTGCACTTTGGCTGTCACAGTCTATCCTTATAGCTCCCTGTACTAACCCCATACTTGAACACAATCTCTACAACCAAACTGCTTCCTCTCTTGCATGAGTGGCTGCCATGTATTTTGCCTCTGTAGTGATAGTGCCACTATAGATTGTTTCTTACTCATCCAACTGACTGCACCTCCAAATAGGTTAAACACATACCCACTTGTAGATCTTCTCTGATCCAGATCCCCAGCCCAGTCTGCATCAACAAAGCCACGAATATCCAACACTCTGTCCAATCCTGGTCTTCCTTGGTAGCACAAACCATAATCACTAGTGCCACGCAAATACCTGAAACCCGCTTCACTGCTGTCCAGTGCTCCTTCCCTGGTTTTGACATAAACCTGCTCAATACTCCCACTGTATGTGCAATGTCTGGTCTAGTACAGACATCAAAATTACATCAGGCTACTGGGACTGCACTTGCAATATGGAACAACCGGGACATGTCCTCTTCCTCTTCTTGTGTCTTGGGACACTGTTCAGCAGATAAGCTCACACCTACAGGAATAGAACCTTCACCGGTTTACTGTCCTGCATATTAAACCTCTGCAATATTGTCTCGACATACTTCCTCTGGTTTAACCAGAGCTTCCTCTTTGCCCGATCTCTTTTAATTTCCATGCCCAAAATATAGTTTGCAGCACCGAGATATTTCATGTCAAATTTGGAGGACAATTGGGTCTTCAAATCCTCGATAATTTCTTTGTCCTTTCGAACAAGAAACATATCATCCACATACAAGCCCAGATAAATAACACGGTCACCAATTAATTTAAAATACATAGAGTGATCTGCTTTGCTTCTAGTGAAGCCAAGTCCCCGTATAAATGTATCAAATTTATGATACCACATCCTTGGTGATTGTTTTAACCCATACAGGGACTTTTTTAACTTGCATACTAGTTCTTTCTTACCCTTCGCTGCAAAGCCTTCAAGTTGCTTCATGTAAATTTCCTCTTCCAGATCCCCATGAAGAAATGTTGTCTTCACATCCATCTATTATGGCTCAAAATCAAAAGCAGCAGCAACAGATAAAAGTAATCTAATAGAAGTTGCCTTAGAAACAGGAGAAAATATATCACCAAAATCAATTCCCGGCACCTGGGAATAACCTTTTGCTACCAACCGAGCTTTGTATTTCTCCACATTTCCTTCTGCATTTGTATTCTTTTTTAACACCCATTTGCTGCCAATGGGTTTCCCTCTAGCCGATAACTCCACCAGATCCCAAGCCTCATTTTTTGTGCAAAGATGCCATTTCATCAACCATGGCCTCTTTCCAGAGTTTTCCATTCTCAGAATCTACTGCTTCCTTCACAGTTCTGGGATCATCGTCAGTAATAGATAAAGCAAAATTTGAACAGAAAGCAGATGTACTATACCTTTCAGGCTACCTTCTTTCTCGAATTGATCTTCTCACAGCTGGAGTTTGTGGCTCTTCATCTTCTGATTCCTCCTCTGCTGTAGAGTCTGATTCTTCCTCCTTTAGCTCAAACTCTATCTTCTCAGGTTCCTTTCGTTGGACTTCATGTTTAATAACATCTTTCACCTCTCTGAACACCACATCTCTGTTGTACACAACCTTTCGTGTGACTAGGTTCCAAAGCTTATAACCCTTTAAACCATTCTTATACCCAATAAAGATGCACTTTTCAGATTTACTATCCAACTTGGTTCGTTTTTCCTTTGGAACATGTACATATGCATCACATCCAAATACCCTCAGATGTGAAAGAGAGGGTTTCTTACCAGTCCATACTTCTTGTGGAGTCTTATCATGCAACGCTGATGAAGGTGACCTGTTGACCAAGTAACATGCAGTATCCACCACCTCTACGCAGAATTCCTGTCCTAACCTGGCACCACTGAGCATGCTTCTTGCCCTTTCCATGAACGTCTTGTTCATTCTTTTTGCGACTCCATTTTGCTGAGGTGTATATGGAGTAGTCTTCTTGCTATACCACACTTCTTACAAAATTCTTCAAATTCCTTGCTACAGAATTCTCCACCATTATCTGTCCTCCGTACCTTTATCTTCTTCTCTGTCTGATTTTCCACCAGAGCCTTAAATTCTTTAAACCTGTCAAAGACTTCAGATTTCTTCTTAAGGAAATATATCCATGTATTCCTTGAGAAGTCATCTATAAATGATACATAGTACACAGACTTACCCAGTGATGGAACTTTCACAGGTCCAAACACATCACTGTGCACAAGCTCTAATATTTGTTTCGTCCTCTTACCACCAGAGGGGAAACTCACCCGATTCTGATTCCCATATACACAATTTTCACAGAAATCAAAATCCAGAGACCTATTACTCATACCTTCTACCATACCTTTACATGAAGTATTTGAAGGCCCTTCTCTCCAATATGTCCAAGCCTTTGATGCCACAACATGGTCTTCTCTCCAGATACCACTAGATTTTCTGCTCCATTTTCAGGAACCATAGAACTATTGCACCCGTAAAAAACAGTGCTACCTTGCAGCTT
>APFE031503256.1:0-30520 GCA_000404065.3 Pinus taeda | reverse complement strand
CCCTGAACCCCGTATAGGGGGGCTACCCGCCCCCCTCAAACCCCCCAGACAGGGGGGGCTGCTGCCCCCCCGTGACCCCCCCGTTGTGCAATTGGCGCAATGAAGGGGGGGCTCTGCCCCCCCACTAACCCCCCAATTCACTACATAGGTTAGTCGTGGAAAGAATATAACACAACCCAACAATACTTACCTATGGCTACAGTTTGTCAAGGATGAGAGATGGTACATTGTTCATTTGCTACATGCTCATTCTTCTTCTTCCTCTACTACCTATTGATGGTTTATTGGCTTTTTCAGGTGTCTGTGACTGAATATCTCATTGCCCTGATGATGGACTCACCTAGCTAGTCCGAAACATTGGTTTCATAAATTGCTCACGGGTTTTTCCACTAACATAATATTGTGGAGCTCCTGGATCATCCTAGTGAATACTTTGTAGCTGACAATAATGTTTGAGGTGATGGGTTAGATCATGTCTAGTGTGAATTTCGGGGACCTAACCAATCTACCATTCAGGGGATTTTGTAGAAAACAAAATCTTCACCTGAATGGAAGCAATGAAGTGAAAAGAAATGGAATTGATGGAGGGATGCATGGAAAGGAGTCGAGGAGATGACTATGTGTGAGGCAAGGTTCCCTTTGGATCTTGTTTTTTCCCCTTGATTATCTTTCTCACCCACCTGCAAATAAAAATTATGTTTTTTTTCTTTTATTATTATATTTTTTGAAAGACACCTAGGCTACCTTAGAGAGTTTTTCACCCTAGATATCTGCCCTGGGCACCTGAAGGAAGGTTTTCACCCAAGGATCTTCTTACTCTTTTTAATTTTTTCTCATCCTTGGGTAGCCTTATGAGGTTTTCAACTCAAAGATGGGACTCAGCTGCCTCATGGAGGTTTTCACTTGAATCCTTATTCTTTTTTCTCTTTTACATTGCCCTGATGAGGGAGGAGCTGAAACTTACTCCACCATCATCACTATCTTATTGATACTGTCAACAAACTCTTATTTTGATAAAGGCCTCTTTTACATTTACAACTAGTGTCCACTAACAAGCAATGGAATGGCTTCTTCATCTATAGTTCTGATTTGCACTGAACCATTATCATGGAATATTTCCACCACATAAGGTCTGAGCCATCTTGTCCTTAGCTTTTTGTTGAATTCTTGATACCTAGAATCATATAACAATTCCCAATCTCCTTCAAAGTGCTTCTCCTTGATATGTTTGTCATGCCAGATCTTCCTCTGAAGTTGAACTATCTATGTATGTAGGAGGGCCTACATTCTAAATTCATCCAATTCATTCAAATGGAACAATCTTTTTTTTTTTGCATGCCTGAGATCAAAATCTAGTTGGGCTAACATCCTCATTGTGTTATATTCAAACTCAATGTACGAAAAATCCTTTTTCCCATATACCATCTCATAGTGTGTAAATCCAATGTTGGTCTTCTATGTTGTATTATAGGCCCAGGTGTCCTCAATTAGTCTCTCTCCCAAATCCTTCATGTGGCTGCTCACTACCTTGGTTAAGATGTTCTCCAGTGCCCTGTTGGTCATCTACAATTTCCCATCAGCTTGTGGATGATAAGGAGTGGAGGCCCTATGCTTGATTTTGTGATGGCTGAGTAGTTCTTTAATCATGTTGGAGGTAAACTAGCTACCTTGTTCTGTGACTAGCTCTCTAGGATACCCAAATTTGTAGAATACATTCTCCCTTAGGAACTTAGCCACCTTCTCTTTTGTTGCTTCCTTAATCACCTTTGTTTCAGCCCAATTAGTCAAATAATTAGTGCACACAATAATGTATTGGTTTATAGGCCCAATGAAGTCAATGTGCCACTTGTCAAATGGCTCGAAAGTAACTTCAGGTTGTAGGGGCATTTCATCTTGTGCAGTAGGCTTTCCCATCCTCTTGCAGCAATCACACTAACTAATGTACCTTTTCACATACTAATGAAGAGTAGGCTAACAATAGCATGCTTGCAACACTTTGAATGCTGTCCTCTTTGCTACAAAGTAACCTCCACAAGTCCCATCATGACAAGTCACAAGGATGTCAAAAACTTCCTCTTCCCTTACAAACGTTATCAAGATTTTATTTGGGCCAAGTTTGAATAGATTGCCCCCAATTCAAGTGAAGAGGGCACTTTTCCTAAGTATCTTGCTCTTTTGTTTGGAGGGCAAGTTTGGTGGGAACTTTGTTGATACCAAATAGTTTGCTATATCAGCAAACCATGGGGAGATAACTAAAATAACAAACAAATGCTCATCTAGTAACTAGCCATCCACCATTCCTTCTTCTCAAGCAGGAAGATTCATCCTAGATAGAAAGTCCAAAAAAACATTTTCCTTACCACGCTTATCAATAATAGTTAGATAAAACTACTTTAATAAAAGAAACCATCTTATGATTCTAACATTCACATCTGGTTTTTTTCATTAAATATTTGATTACAACATGATCAGTATGCACCAATGTTTAATAGCCTGTAACGTAATGCCTAAATTTGTTTAATGAATGCACAATAACTAGGAGTTCCTTTCTGATCAAGCTCAATAAGGTTGAGCTTGAGCATGGTTTCCTTGGTCATCACATTAATGCCATCCCCAAGATCAATCAGAGTGTGTGGGACAATGGTGCCACTGATGTCTACATCTACAATAGGGCTTGAGGGTCCAAATATTTTGGACATATTACCTACCCCAACATTAAGTCAGACAACTGCCCAATGACATTAATTGTATGGCCGTCCCTTTTTCTTCTTATTAGATGCTTGAATAACTTTTGTTTAATCGGCTTATTATAAATGGGAACATACTTGATTTCCTGGAGAATGGGGATCTTTACACATATATTTTTCAATTCTCTAATAAGTTTAGTTTCTTTTGCGGTAGGCTACAGTGGTTGGGCTAATCTCTTAGGAAAGGGTGGATTTAATTTAAGTTTTCTTTCCTCTCTTTCTTCCTCAACCTCCCTATGTGGAGAGGGAGGTTGGTTATCTAGGAGAGTTCTCCTAGATCTTAGGTTTATCTCCTAGATTTCTACAGCATAAGCTGGGTATGATGTCTCTCCATTGTGTACTTGTTGAGCCTACATATTGTTTTGGTTTGGATTTGGCTAGGTAGGCATCTTGTGTTGCTTGGGTAGAGCAAAGTGTAGGAGTTTTGGTTGCGTAGGTGGTGGAGGCAATAGAGCTGGCACATTGTTATATTCGGGCCTCCACCCCTTGTGTGGGATATTCCATTGATGTTGTGGCTAAACATAAGGTTTTAATGATTGGTTGGTTGGCTCAGAATGATATTGAGATAAATAGGACCAAGGAGGGTGTGTATACCAAGAAGGATGAGCAGGGGGTCCCTAAGAAGGTATAATTGTGGTTTGGTTGGGGTTGTAATATACATGGGATGACAATTGCATACCCTACAGGTATGGTGTAGGCCCAGGAGGTATCCTTTGGTTGATGTAGAAAAGCTACTCAATGAACCCTTTATGTCCTTGATATACAAATTTGAGTCCAGCTAAAGAAGGGAACTTGTTTGTGGAGTGGTTTTCTTCACAGTCTGAGCAAATCTTAATACAATTCAATGGACGTTTGTTTCTAGGATGCCTCCTGGTGCATCTAGGACAAAAGATGGCCAGGGCTATTTCTTCTTCCTCTTGCTTCCTTTTGATGTTCATGGTGTCCAATTTCAAGGAAAGGGTTTGCATCATATCACTTTTGAAATCTTCTAGAATATTTCCAATTTCACCCTTGATGGATGAGTTGGAGGATGATGTACTAGCCATAGGTTGACTACTCCTACCATTTTTCATGGTTGCCCTATAGTGGTTTCTAAAGAGAGTCTTAATATCCTCATAGGGTAATTGGTATATATCTCCTCCTACTATCATATGTAAGGTATCCAAAAGATCCTCCCTTATTTCTCTAAGCATGACCAACTTTAGTGACTCGGGGTCAAGCGTGAACCTGGCCCTTTTGTAGCTGAGTTGGAATCTTTCTTCATAGTCTTCTAAGGATTCATCCTAGCCTATGGTCATCCTGAAAATATCTTCTTTAGTGTTCTTTGACATACAGTAGTCCATATATTTGTTGTTAAAAGCTTGTTGCATCTGAGCCCAATTTGTGATGCTATCTCTAGGTAAACCCATGAACCAGTGAAATGCTGCATCCTTGAGGGTAGATGGAAAGAGTTTTAACTTTTACTCATCATCTGTATAGCCATAGGTTCAATGTATAACAACAAACTCAAATAGGAAAGTGTCAGGGTCCTCTGTGGTCAGTCAATGGAAATGAGGTAGAGCAGAGGGGCTTATATTCATCTTAGTGTCCACATTGGTTTCCATGATGGGGAAGGCACCCTCAATTCTCTCTCTATTTCCTCGTTCATGTTGGTTTTTAGACATCGGTTTGGTAGGAATGTGTTCTTATTCTTCTTCTTCCCCTGTAAGTTCCTCAAATTTGTAAGGTTGCTCACCTAAAGGGTCTTCCAATTCACCGTCACTGAAGAAGAGAGAAGGTTGACATTTGGATGCAGTGGGGGTATTTGATAAGAATTCCCCTAAGCTATCCCTATTCCTATGAGGCATGAAAGGAAATGTTTTTGGGCTGGTTTTTTTAAGATTTTTCTTTTTAAGATGGAATGTACTCTGCAGAAAGGAAATTGTTGTTTGAATTAAAAACCACTAGCAAGAAAAACTACTTGGTGAATTGAAATTCTACTTGCAGAATGAAATTGTTGATTGAAGGAAGACTACTGATATAAAAAGACTATTTGCTGAATTAAAATTCTACTTGCAGAATGAAAAGGAAAGTAGATAATTTAAAATGAATGAAATGAGGCTACTAACAAAGAAACTACTTGCTGAATTGAAATTCTACTTGAAGAATGGAAAGGAAAGGAGATAATAACAACTAAAAGAAAGGAAGAAACTAGAGTACTTTTGCAGAAATAAACTAATGGAAGAAAATTGGAAACTAGAAATAAAAGAAAGCAATAATCACATTCTACTTAGACACCTCACCAGTAACAGCACCAAAAAGTGATGAGCCTAGGTATAGCAACAAGAATGTTGCAACTACTAGGGCTACCAAATTTACTTATCAACTCAGGGTCTGTACAGACTTGGAGGTGACAACGCTATATACACAAGTAAAAGTGAAGGTACTGCCTATTGTCACTCCTCATCTGGCAAGAGACCCCTGGGGTTCCAAGCAAAACTTCTATAAGATAAAAATAAGCATAATTCTTTAATGGAAGAAGAGAAAATATATTATAAGAGAGAGCTACACTACTCCAATAACAAAGAAAACAACATGTAATGCTAAACCACACCGTAACCAAATTAACCAATTAAATAGATATGCTAAGAAAAATTGCTAAATCAATCACTAATCTAATGCTGCTATCTAAGTTGTATAGGTAAAGAGCATCAACTTATACTAAGGTGTAAGCAAAGAAACTTAAGCTAAATCGGTTTTCAAGTGGAAGAGAAATCAGAGGTCGAAATCAATGAAAGGAGGAGGTAAGGAAGTAGTAGCGCATAAGAATCATTGGATCAGCCAACGAACAAAAGATGAATGATGAAGATCTTATCACGAAGACTTAAGTGACTAGATGGATGAACAGGGTGAATGCATAGGATGAATGACTGAGGTCTTATCGTGGAGGTGAAATGGATAGATGGATGAACCAGAGAAATGAAAAGGATGAAAGACAAAGATCTTATTGCAGAGATTCAGTCAAGAGATGGGCAGACAAGACTAATTGGAGGATGGATGATGGAGGTTGTATCGTGGGAAAATAAACGTGCGGAAATGATGGCGTGAGTTTCAAAGCAGTAAGCAGTTTCTCACACGCCCTCAAGGTTGTAAGTTGTATTTTGAAATTTCATGCGATTAGCCTAACTACTCGACATGTAGCATGAGAAAAGAACTTTTCTCGTGTGCTCTCAGGCAGATAATAGTCATGAAAGAATCCATGTGATAGTTTGCAAATTTATCGGATCAGGCTAGATAGATCAACAATGGAGAGCGGCCAAGCTAGTTGGTGATTGGGTGATGTGATAGTCATCAGATCAAATGAGGCAAATCGATGGTGGGGACTTAAAGTGCATAAAGTAAGTGGAATAGTTCACATGAGGTGGCAGTTGGATAAACAAATGAATCGGATGGTGATTGTGAAGGTTTATTGTGGGTCAGACGGTAATGAAACGATGCATGAAGAACATGCTGAAGGTAGTTTCAAATGGAAAATGACAGAAAAACCATTGAGGGTGGAAAAGTAACTGCATCAAACTACAAACTCCATAGCTCATGCAAAAACTAGAAACCTGTGTTTTTGGGGTTGCTGAAGGGTCTCTTCCTCAAACCATGGTCCCAGAGGGAGGAGATGAGGCCGAGACACGTATGCACAACCTTATGGTGACGTTTTTCCTCTGGCTACCCTGTGAACTGAAAGAAGGCGCAAATGGATGTAAACTTAAGCACAACCGATCTACTCTATGATATTGTATTTCAAATGCATCTATTTAAGAAAATGAACAGAACTAGAAGCTACTTAAGAAAATGAACAGAAAATAAATCTATGCTACTTAAGCAAATGAACAATGAAAACCAGGAATCTATGCTAGCATACATGTATAGTAAAGAGGATCTTTGGCTACTCAGGTTGGGCCCTAACCCAAGAGCTTCAATCCTTTAAGTTAACTCAGTGTTGGCTCAAAACAGAACTCATATTTATAATAAAAACCATGGATGGCATAACAAATTGTGATAAATCTTGCAGCTTGGAAATAAAGTAGAGTTTTACAATAAGATTCTGGATCCTACAATGGTCCTAAGCCTCTCTACTTATACATCTGAAGTCTCCAACGACTTCCTTCCCATTAGGGAGGCTTGGCTACCCACTCAAGATAAACTTTTTCTATCACTTTCACTTGCTCGACTATCTTTTAGTCCTCATGATTTGGTTGTTTTCACTCTGAGATGATGAAGGAATATTCGAATGGAGGGGTAGTAAATGAGGAGGATTTACCT
This sequence comes from Pinus taeda, assembly GCA_000404065.3. Classification (NCBI taxonomy): domain Eukaryota; kingdom Viridiplantae; phylum Streptophyta; class Pinopsida; order Pinales; family Pinaceae; genus Pinus; species Pinus taeda. The sequence continues at coordinate 23,477 of APFE031503256.1, read as the reverse complement.
CCTATAATTCCTCTCCCTTGTCCCATTCGAGTTTTGACCAAGGTCTTTGCCATAGTTCCTTTCTTCTATCTTTTATTCCTATATTTTTCCTTACTTTGATCCTTTATTCCTACATTACACACACATTAGACCACAAGGAAAAATATCCAACTCTTACTCATCTCATAAACAAAATATAATCAAAAGTATGCAATAGTTGTGAGAATAGTTGGTTTAACTAAGCTAGGAGGTGAATTTAGGCCAATTAAGGCCCATATAATTACCCAATGATGAGGCTCATCAAAATGATCTTAAGAAACCAATCTAGATAGACACAATCTTTGAAATGTGCAACATGACATGTGCTCCTCCTTTGATGCCACTCTTGAACATGGGAAGAAAAGCGAGTGGCGAAGGACTACCGGAATGTGATCAATAACTACATACGAGTGTCATACTAGATAGGTAACTATAAATATGAAAGGAACACTTTGGAAAGCATCACGAAAATGGTATGAGAGGCGGAGGGTTGGTCAACATAACATTTTGGAGCTTCTCTAGTGAGCATGTGTTGGAAGAGCTGAAGCCAAATGGAGTCATTGGTTATGGAGTTGGATGAACACCACATGTGGAAGGATCGAACATGGTTGGTAGGATCCTCTCTAGCAATACCCTCAAACATTGGCATGTCTGAGGGAAGCTTAGTCGGCATAGAGGTCCAATGAGCATCATGGTGTATGGGGTCATTTATCAACTAGTTAAGAACTGGTAAACTTAACCTAGCCATGAAGGAGAGCATGGGAGCTGATGGAATGGTTCCTAAGAATGTTCCACTTGATGTGACCACTGGGCTAGAACCAAAGCTAACACTAGGTTGCATTCCTACACCATCTATGGTTTCAGACATGGTGACGATATGTGGTGAAGGAGGTTCAGAATCACATGAGGAATCAAAAGGACCAAGAGAAGAATTTGTATGGGGAATCAGAGGGCTATGAACTCGAACTCGATGGGGATGGGTAATATGCCCAAGCAGAAACTGGGGGTGAAGGCCTAACAGTCTCCATGACACACGCCTTGGTGGCATAATGATGGAAGGACACATAGAACATGGAAGTGGTGAAGGGAGATCAACAATATATCTTGTCTCTGATGCAGTGAGATAAATTTATTATGTTAAGTCTTAGCTTGGCGATGTAAACCAAGAACCCTTCACTTGAGGTGTGCTTGTGTGTGCAAGTGTATTAATCAATTAAGACAAGATCGTGTTCGTGAAAAAATAAAAAAGCTTTTGAAAAGAAATTGAAATAAATAACATAAAATGAACAAAAAAAAAATTAACTAAGCCCCACCCAAACTGGGTTTGCAAACATTGTACTGCTTGGTGGCAAGATCAATGGAAAAAACACTAAAATGGTCAACAGATCTAAGTGCCAGTGTGACTAGAATCAAGTGACTCTAAGCTACTAGAAAGTGGTGCAACAACAACAAAAAACCAGAGCAAAGATCACTGCAAAATAATAGGGACATGGGTGAAAAACCTACGGAAATCGATGGAACCCTAAGGGAAATAACCAAAGAAGTGGAAATGTGAAACTATTGGTGGTAGCAACCTATCTTATGAGATCTGAAACAAAATATTACAGATCTAGAAAATGTGGCTAAAAGTGCTACAAAAACTCAAACTACTTACTCATCAAAACTCCTCCTAGAAAGGTGGAAGTGTACTAGAAGCCCTAGGGGAGGCTAAATTTGACTTACATGAATAAAAAAAAGTGGATCAAGGCCTAATATGGATGAGACAAAGTCCAAACACCCAAAAAAAAGCTCTCAACGAAACCCAGAAACAGATCTGAGAAAAACCCTAAAACCTAGAAATCACAGGAACTGACCTATTCCTCTAGAGGGATCGCATTGTTTGTGCTTAAAGGTGCGATTCTGATCTGATAATCACACTATGAGTGACCTCAGTTGAAAATTTATTAAAAAACAGGTATTACAGACTCATGTGTTGGTGTGTGTGTTCTGTGTTATTCAAGCAATGGACCGATCATATTGGCAATACACAGACATTTAAATGGAAAGACAGTAGAGAAATACAGTAAGCAACACAAAGACACAAACAATTTTTAATAAGGAGGTCACCCTATTCTCTAAAGCTACGTTTCCGGTCCAGCTTCAGTGGTGCCCTTTTTTTATTGTGTCTTTAAGTAGAGAATTACAAATACATGGAATCAATGTGAGTTCTCCTGAAGCAGATTCTGCTAGGTAGGGTGGTTCTTGGATTCCCCAAGCCACTCAGAGTTCACAGACTCTTTTTTCTTCCTACCAGCTCTGTGACCTTTGGTCTACAGTGGAAAAATAAAATTGTGATGCTCAATCCAGACAGATTCCTCTATGGGAAGGCTTCAATCATCAAGCTCTCTAGTGCTCGATGCTTCCTGTGGTTAGCTCAGACCTCTGTCTCCTTTGCTTGGCTTTACTATTCTTTGTGTTCAATCCTCCTATCAGGGTTCACTATTCACTATCTCTCTTGGTCACTTAGACTCCTCTTAAAATCCTCTTATTTCTTTTGAGTGTCTCTATTTATGGCTTTAACCATTCGATCCCTATGCTTGCTCGGTTCCTTTCCTACTTGCATTGATTCTCCTTCTGCAGTTGTGCTTGGAGTTCCCTATTTAGTGTCAGCATGAATGCTTAGGGAGTGCCATGTATCTCCATCTAACTATTTCCAGCATGCTTCATCAGTTCATTTCCTCGGTTATGTCGCAGATACATTCTTTCTCCACCGTGGCGGTCAAACAGATTCCAAATCCTTTTAGAACACAGCCTAATCCCTGTCAATTCTGCTTCTTTCTAACAAGTGCAATCTCATCCATATGATCTGGGCTCCTCCATATCCAACGTCATACGTACATCGAGCACGGTTGACTTGCTCAACCGATGGCATGCGATCACGGTGGTTTTTTCTCTCACCTCCTCTGCCACACGTCGATCGTTGAGTGGGATCACTTCGCTCTCCTCCAAAACCTCTTACCATTCAAGGGTGCCCCGATCGATACTGCCAATTTTCCAGAGAGTGGGTCCTGCCTTTGTCCTTCAGCGCTTTTTGTTTTTCCGCCCATGGTTCTCTGGCTCCCAACGTGACTGAGTGCTTAAGGCTCCCCCATTTCGACCATGTTTTCCCAGCGATGCATGATTATCAAAATAGCCTCCTTTTCCGAATTGGGGCTCCCAGGGGTTGTCTTTACCTCCTGCACAGTCTCCATGGGCCTCCGTTAGTGCGCTTCAACCGAGGTCCTCGTCATTCCATGTCGGCTGCCATGGGTACTGGTTCAAGGCATTTTTTCATCGTTGTTTTGGAATTTTCAAGGATTTGTTCAACTTGATACAGTTAAGGTTCTTGACAGTCTTTTGTGGATCCGATTCGGATCACAGCCTCCCTACTGAAAAAGTTTTTGGACCACCAAAATTTGGCTTTCTTCAATCATTGACTAAGTCAAGAAACTACTGTATCACTTGTCCAATCTCAATCCACTTCACACTGACTGGATTTGAACCTTTAAGCCCAATCCTGAGGTATTCCACCTGTCCACTGTGCATCGTCCTCACCTTCCTGTCTAGCACTGCGTCTTCCTGTAACTCATTAAGGTATTCGGGTAGTAGGTCATCAATAGAAGGTAATTGACTCTGCTCTTCAGGGTCCTCAATCATTGAAGGTTGAAACAACCTCAAGCAATCTACGTTCACGACTAAGTAGATGTGCATGTAAGATAGCAGATCAAGAAAAAAAGCATTCTCACAAATCTTCTCAAGTATCCTGAAGGGTCCATACCTAATAGGTTTTAGCCTTTTACCTTCACCTTGCATTTTGTCCTTCCTGATATATAGCCAGATTTGGTCTCCGACTTAAAAACTATACTCCAACCGATGCTTATCATGCCTAGCCTTGTACTTGGCCCAGCTCTTTTCGAGCTGTTCCTATACTTCCTGGTGGATCTCCTAGATCTGTTCAATGAACCTAGCTGCCTTGTCCACATCATTGTGTTTATCAACCATGGTGTCTTTACCAAAGACAAAATCTAAAGGAGACCTTCGTATGAAACCAAAACAGGTCTCAAAAGAAGATCTCTATGTAGAAGCGTGTTTGGCTCTATTGTAAGCATGCTGCACATAGCACAAGTGCTCATCCCAAAGCTTAGGATGTTTGCTGCAATATCCTCTCAGTAGCTTGATCACCATCCTATTAACTTCTACCTGGCCATTTGTTTGTGGATGAAAAGTTGTGATTTTCTTTAATTTGGTGTCCATTAGTTCCCACAGACTTGACCAAAACTTCCCCATAAATCAGGTGTCTCAATCAGATACAATAGAAGTGGGTAATCCAAAATGAACCCATACATATTCAAAAAATAATTTTGAAGTTTGTTCAACCGTAATCTGTTTACTACAGGGTATCAAAATACAAATTTTGTTGAACCTATCCACAAAAACATATACATAATCATGACCTTTCCTAGATTTATCCAGTCCTCCAACGAAATCCATGGAAATGCTTTCCCAAGGGTGAGAAGGAACTGGCAAGGGAATGTATAAGCCTAGTTTTTTGTTACTGGGCTTGCTTTTAGCACACGTAGCACATCCCTTTACATATCTAGAAACGATTTCATTCATTTTCGGCCAATAGCAGAACCTTTGCAGATGTGCAACTATTTTACTTACCCCAAAGTGACCTAATATCAGAGAAGTGCATGCTTCCCTAATTATCTTTTCTCTCTCAGTTTGTGGAATGCAGAGTTTCTCATAATGATATAAGAGTCGGCCCTTCACATGATAGTCCAATTCTTCTACTATTTTGCCTTGACTCAAAGTTGCAAATACATCTTTGAAGTCCATATCCTGAGCATACTGTTCTATGTAGCTTTCATGCAGCACAAAATTATCCTTAAGTATGGTAGATGCATTTACAATGGGTCTAGATAACATATCTGCAACCTTGTTATGTATGCCCTTTTTATACCTGATGACTAAATGAAACTGTTGTAGAAACCCCATCCACTTGCAATGTCTTGATTGTTGCAACTTAGTTTGGGAGTGTAGGTATTGAAGTGGTTGATGATTAGTATGTATCACTGTTTCCTTGCCCATTAACTAATGTTTCCACTTTCTCACACTCTGAACTAATGCATACAATTCTTTATCATAGGTAGGATAGTTAACTACTACAGGATTAAAAGTCTTAGAATGATAACATATGGGTTTACAATGTTGTGTCAACACTGCTCCCATGGAATAGTCACTAGCATCAGTTTGGATCTCAAATGGTCTTTTTAGATCCGGTAGTGCTAGTATAGGTGTTGTACTAATTTTTTCTTTTAAGGTGTTGAAGGCTTTCTGCTGTTTGCCTCCCCATTGAAACACCTTGTTCAATCCTGTCAAAGCATGTAAGGGAGCTACAATTGAGAAAAAAATTTGAAATAAACTTCCTCGAATACTGTGCTGCTCCTAAGAAGCTTCTCACTTCTGGAGCAGACTTGGGTTTAGGCCAATTCATGATGACTGCCACTTTAGAGGGATCTATTTTCAATTCACCTCCCCCTACTATATGACCCAAATAATTTAGAGAGGTTTTTCCAAATTCAAATTTCGAGAGTTTAACATAAAGCTTTTCTCTTTTCAAAACATCTAATGTCGGCTTAACATGATTTAAATGTTATTCCCACATTTTACTAAAAATTAGAATGTCATCCAAATACACAATAACAAAATCATCAAGAAAAGGTCCGAGTACATCATTCATTAATCTCATGATTATAGCAAGGGAATTGGTCAATCCAAAAGGCATAATCAACCATTCTTATAATCCTTGCTTTGTTTTGAAAGAAGTCTTCTATGCATCTTTCTCTGCAACTCTGACCTGATGGTATCCACTGTGAAAATCCATCTTGGTGAAATAAATAGCTTCCTTCAATTGAACTAAAAGATTGTCTATGTGAGGAAGGGGATAACGATTTTTTATTGTTATCTTATTCAATGCTCAGTAATCAATGAACATCCTCCTCGAGCCATCTTTCTTTTTCACCAGAACGATTGGTGACCCACATGGTGATGTGTTAGGCCTGATGGACCCTTTCTCGAGCAACTCCTGCTCCTGCTTCTTGATTTCAGCATTCTCTAAAGCAAACAACCTATATATCCCAATATTAGGAAAAGGAACATCTTGCTGCAAAATAATATCATGTACTATTCCCTTTTTGGGTGGCAGACCTTTAGGTTCTTGAAATAAGACATCATACTCTGAAACAATCTTTTCTATATCAGCTTGCTGATCAGTATTACAACCCTCAAATATATTGTTCTTATCAGGTGTCTTTTCCTTTACAACCATTACTTAGAAATGTTTGCATGAATTTATCATTCTTTTCATCTATCCTAAGTTGATGAGAGTATAATTATTCTTGAGCTTGTGAGCTCTTACAAAGTATTCGATTCCATCTTTAACAAGTAGATAATTGTTCTCAACTCTATAGAAAATAGCCTTTCTATCATAAAAGTAAGGACTTCCTAAAATAATTCCACATATATCCAAAGGAGTTATATCTAACTCAACCTCATCTACAAATATTGACCCAAAAGAAAACTTTAGTTTGCATTGTATAGTCACTTGTAGTTGTGCTTTATCATTCAACCATCCTAGTGGGTACGGTTTCCTATGAGGTGTAGTTGCTGATCCCAATTTCTTTACAATTGCTTCAGAAATTAGATTTACTTGTGAGCCACTATCAAACAAAGTATCAATATTTTTATTTTTGGAAACAACTTGAATATGGGAAAGCTCATGTCTTTTTCTCTCATGTTCTTCATCAATAACAGATTAAGCAGAATTACTAGTAGATGCTTCAGAATTCTTAACTTTTATACCTGTGGCTACAATGATTATTTCATCTCCTGAGTCTGACCCCAAATCTTGCTGAATAGTTGCAACAGTCTTCTTCTTCTTGCCCTTGGACTTCTTAGGTCTCTGCTCTGGATGCAGAATCCAAGAGTGCTCATCATCATGCCCATCCTTTTTACATTGAGTGCATGAAGCTTTTCCTTTTTGTGCAGTGTTATCCCTCCTTGCTTTCCACTTCTGCTTTCTTTTCTCCTTGCTCTTGCTTACAATGGGTTGGGATGGTCCCCCAACTTCTGGATTTCCATTCTTTCCTCTAGCTTCTAGATGAGTAGCTTGTACAAATGCTCCATCTATACTAGTGGGATTAAACATGAGGATAGTATGCCTCATGTCGTTGTGTAGACCACCAATGTACTTCAAAAGAGTTTCTAGTGAGTCTAATGAGATACCCAACATCAATGCTCTCTTTCTGAATTCTTGAGTATACCCTTGTAGACTTTTCCCTTTTAGTTGCCGAAGAGTTTGCCAACTCATTATGGCTTATTTCATGTAGGCCAATGGATAGAACTGCTTTTTGATTGCAGTAGCAAATTCACTCCAGGCAGAGATGGTCTTACCATGTCTTTTCATATCAGCTTGGGTTCTACCTTCACACCAAACCAAGGCAGTGCTTCCTAGGCGTAGGCTTGCCAGTTGAATATTACTCTTGTCTGAGTCTATGTTCTGTACTATGCAATACACATCAATTTGTCTAATCCAATTGTCCAACTTTTTAGCATTTAGCTCTCCATCATATATAGGCAAATCAGATTTAGCATCTAGTTTAATCAAAGATGATTTCTTACTATGCACAGGGCTACTAGGAGGTGTAGCAAAGCTTTCTTCTTTTCCATTTCCTTTTGAGTGGTCATGGGAATGCAATTCATCTTCTTCTTTATCTTGTTTAGAGCCTGATGAATCCTCATCCTTATGCTTTCTAAAGTCCCTATACATTTCTTCTACCATAGACTTTATAGCTAGGAAACTTTCTATGAACTAGGGGCCTAGCCCTATAAACCCTTCTTCTGACATTGTCTTCTGAGAATAGACTCTCCCAATTTCAGGATTAGTTTCCACCAACTCTCCTTCTCCTAGTTTGAGCTTTGATCTAGTGAGCATTCACAGCTAAAACAACACAAGATTGTCTAACCTTACAGTCTAAAGCTCTGATACCACTTGATTTGATAATCACCCTATGAGTGACCTCAGTTGAAAATTTATTAAACAATAGGTATTACAGACTCATGTGTTAGTGTGTGTGTTCTGTGTTATTCAAGCAACGGATCGATCAAATTGCCAATACACAGACATTTAAATGGAAAGAAAGCAGAGAAATACAGTAAGAAACACAAAGACACAAACAATTTTTAATAAGGAGTTCACCCAATTCTCCAAGGCTATGTCTCTGATCCAGCTTTAGTGGTGGCCTTGTTTTATTGTCTTTAAGCAGAGAATTACAAATACAACGACTCAATGTGAGTTCTCCTGAAGCAGATTCTACTAGGTAGGGTAGTTCTTGGATTCCCCAAGCCACTCAAAGTTCACAGACTCTTTTTTCTTCCTACCAGCTTTGTGACCTTTGGTATACTGTGAAAAGAGCCAACTGTGATGCTCAATCTAGATAGATTCCTCTATGGGAAGGCTTGAATCTTCAAGCTCTCTTGTGCTCGATGTTGCCTGTGGTCAGCTCGGCCCTCTGTCTCCTCTACTTGGCTTTACTATTCTCTGTTTTAAGTCCTCCTATCAGGGTTCACTGTTCACTGTCTCTCTTGGTCGCTTGGACTCCTCTCAAAATCCTCTTCTTTCTTTCGACTATCTCTGTTCATGGCTTTGACCAATCCCTATGCCTGTTTGGTTCCTCTCCCGCCTACGTCGATTCTCCTTCTGCAGCTGCACTTGGAGTGCCCTGTTTGGCATCAGCATGAACGCTCTGGAAGTGCCACGTGTCTCCATCTCACTGGTGCCAGCATGCTATGTCGATTCATTTCTTCGATTATGTCGTAGATACATTCTTTCTCCACCATGGCAGTCAAATAGATTCCAAATCCTTTTAAAACGTGGCTTAATCCCTGTCGATTCCACTTCTTTCTGTAGGGTGCAATCTCAACCATCTAGTTTTGGCTCCTTCAAATCTAATGTCATACGCATGTCGAGTGCAGTTGACTTTCTCGACTGATAGCATGCAATCATGGTGGTTTTTTCTCTCACCTCTTCTACCACACGTCGATCACTGAGTGGGATCACTTCGCTCTCCTCCAAAAGCTCTTACCATTCAAGGGTGCCCTGATCGATACCGCTGGTTTTCCAGGGCGTGGGTCCCGCCTTCGTCCTTTAGCGCTTTTCGTTTTTCTGCCTGCACAGTCTCCATCGGCCTCGATCAGTGCGCTTTGACCGAGGTCCTTGTCATTCCACGTCAACTGCCATGGCCACTATTTCAAGGCATTTTTTGATCGTTGTTTTGGAATTTTCAAGGATTTGTTCAACTCGATACAGTAAAGGTTATTGATAGTCTTTTGTGGATCCAATTCGGATTAGATTCGGAATCTAGATCACACTTTTTGGGCTGAAAATTGTGATTTTTGTTCTGAGGATCCTGGTTTGTAAATCTTGGGAAAAAGTACCACCTTTGTCGTGGTTGCTTCCTGTGACCATTGGAAATGACTAGAAAGCTTGTGGGATACATAAACTTATCAAATCTAGGGTTAAAAAAATATGAAACATCAATATAATTGGAAAAAGAAGAAAACCTAAGTTAAAAAGAAATGGTCACCTAGGTTTCTGGATCTGAAGTATAAAACCCATCGTAGTCACCAATTTGTTGTAGTGTTTTCTTCTTAAAGATGTACAAAAACAACCCACTTAAGATTGTGGATGAAAAATAATCTAAACAATATAAATGGCTGCTAAACATTGTAGATCTATGGCAACTGATAGAAACAAAACCTGCCAGAGTCTGGATCTATTCCATAATCATAGTTAAACAACAAAAAGAAAGAGTAATAACTCTAATCATCCAATGGAAACTAAATATGTAAAGAATAATTTTATAATAACACATGTGAAGAGAACAGATAAATGTTACGAGTCCCCCTCTATAGGATGGGTTCTTGGCTATCATCGAATGACTTTAGCTTTTGTAGAGTCCCTCTGCTCTATAATGCATAAACCCAACAAACATATGGTGTTCTACAATGAAAATAATCATAGTTACCGTTGTGAGTGCGACAATGAAAATAATCTAAAGTGAATAATGAATGGAAAACCCTTCTATTTATAACCAAATATTCAGTTAACCTCAAATAATGAGCAATAATAAAATATTATTGATCCCATTCTTGGAATAACCAATTGGAATATTTTATTATATTTGTTTAGGATAGTAAAAGTATTTAAGATTTTTTTTGGAAATAATAGATAAATAAATGATTTATTTATTATCTAAACGAATTAGCTAAAGAACAATAAACAAATAAGAATTTATTTAATTATTCCTAAGGGATTTAGTCAAATTTAACAAAGAATAATAATTAATTAGTGATTAATTAATTATTCTTAGAGAAAAATGAGATAAATAATGATTTATCTATTTATTTTTCATGATTGGATCAAATTTGACAAGGAATAATAATAAAACAATGGTTTAATTAATTATTCATAGAATAAAATCAAATAAATAGTGACTTATTTAATTATTCTTCACGGGCTTAACTATAAATTACTTAACAAATGTGGTTTATTAAGTAATTTCTCACAATGAAAGCAATTTTACTATGGTAAAATTGGCTTTACATGGTGTACTTTGATCCATCTAGTAAATTAGGATAGATGATCAATTTTTTGGTGATAACAAGATAGACAAATCAAAAGGACAAACCAAATTTTAGAAGATATGCTAAGGATGTATTTTATCGATAGACCTACTCAGTGGAAAGATATATTACACTTAGCAAAATTTGATTATAATAATAGTTAGCAAGCATGTATAAAAATGAGCCCATCTGAACTAATGTATGGAAGGAAATTCTACACACATTTAAGTTGGATTCATCCAAAAGACAAGCTCATATTGGGACCTAATTATCTCTAATAAATGGAGCAAGTGGTGAAAAAGATTAGTGCATATTTAAAAACTACACAAAAACAATAGAAAATTTATGTAGTTCATAAGAGAATACACAAAGAATTTAATGTAAAAGAACATGTGTGTGTTAAAATAAAACAAAGGAAGAGCACCTTGAGATTAGGAGCTTGTGCTAAATGAGCAACAGTTTTCTTATAATAGACCTACTTAAAATGTTGTAATAAAAGTTAAAAATAATAACCATGGTTGATGGCACACTTATTCCAAGCTGAATATTCAGAAAGACATCCTAGGGGGTGTCTATTTAGCTATATGGCTAAGGAAATTGCCAAAGGAAATAACTAAGGCTTTGGAAAGGAAAAATGGCATTTTTGGCAATTTATTTATGAAAATAATGGAAAGTAACAGAAAATTAAGGTGAAAGGTCACATGTTGCATGTGAGGAGGAAAATGAAGGAAGATAATGGAAAGTGAAGAAAATAGAAGCCTCATTCATAAAAATGCTTCTAAGGATGAGTTAGTAACCTTATTTCAGTTTAGTTTTGGAGCTCTGTGATTATTCTCTCTCTCTCTCTCTCATTTTTGGACACTTTCAGTTTTCTTGGAACACTTTGGCATTGGATCAAGAAAGGCAAAGAAGGCAACAAGAAGCAAAGATCAAGCAAGGAAAGGTAGGATCAAGCAACTACAACAAGATTTATTTTAGGTATCGAATTGTATGTGTATTTTACTTGAAAGATTTGGTGTGCATGGTACTTCATGCGCTTCTTTCCATCATGGCATGGGATTTTTGAAGTGTCAGAGTGTTCTTTAGCCTTTCCATCTCCTGATAGCTTTGATGAGATGGGTTCTCATATTCGGTTAATGTGGGATGGCTAGATGGATTCAAAGATGAGTGGGGTGGATATCCAAAATGAAAACCACATGGCCTAGTTATCCTTGAACTAGACTATGGATCATGGTAAAGCCGCCGGCATAGTAACCCGAAACGAGACTATGGGTTGTAGTAAAGCTAGGATTGTGCACCTTGGTGGGCCTAGGAAGCCTTGCTGGTGAATGGTGGGATATAAGGTAAAGCAAAGAGGTAGATATCTCTCCATTGGGCCTATTACTTTTGAGATGGGATGTATGGTAAAGCTTGGAGAGTGTGTCTTGGTGTAGGTCCTAGTGATCTTGGATAGAACTGTGGATTACGGTAAAGCTTGAGACACTAGGAGGAACTAAAATTCCTCACGGGGTAGGTGAAGAAATCTGATGGCATCCATCCTTGTCTGGTTATTTTTTGTTGTGTTCTATGAGTCCCATAATCATGCTTGGAATATGGCAGGTGGGTGATTCGCTGAATAGAGACTTGGCTCAACCAATCTATGGTCAAGTGGAACATCGTAGTCCCATCTCTGGTTGGCTTATTACATCATTAATGAAAGGTTAGTTATCCTTGTATCTCTATGAGTATTTTGATTGATTATATGTGGTCTATGTGACTATAATTTCATGAGTATTTTTGTTGTTACTATGCTGGTTATATGTATGTTTTATGACAACAACCATGTGTTGCTCCCATCATGTTTTTACTTGTAAATGAATGGATAATGTATCTATGTCTTAATATATGGTAATGAAACAAATGACAAGAGGAAAAAATGGTTCTTAGTGATTCTCATATAAGTATAAGATCGCTATGCTTAATTCTGTTGTTTACACTTGTAGATTACATGTTGATGATATGCTTGATGAAATGGCAGTCATGGCTAGTAGGGGTTTGATTAAGGCCTTATCTAACTTATTTATTTTGCATCATTTCCCCCCTATTATTTTAATACTCTTAAGCTATCATTCCATTCTAGGAAGTGACCTAGGTTTTAGGATTAAAAAATGGCATAAATCCCAGGGACACTCACACAGAACTAGCGAAATGGGTCTCTAGTTGTTGGCACGCAAGCCTGTGAAAGACACTTTGGGTTTTTGGATGCTCTCATGCCTATGAGAGAAACTAAGGGCTAAGATGTATAGAACATTAGTGGGACCCATGAATATGTTGTTTAAGTGGCTAACATGTCTCCTAAGGACTCTGATGTTGATGTTGGATGATTGTGTATGATGTTTTCATTGATTTCACTTACTTAAGTTCACATAGGATGTCAAATTTATTCATAGTAGCTTCTCATCGCATTTTTACCTAGCTGGCATGGCTACTTGGGTGGACATGTGAGGAGGGTGTTTCAAAGTGGTATCAGAGCATGGTTCACCCCTCGGACTGGATGGGCAGTGTTCTTTGGTCATGCATCCATGTCAGTTGCATGTGTATCTCTTACACTTGCATTCCATGTGCTTACTATAATTTCTCGATGATTCATTATGGTTGAGGTAAGTTTTTTATGCAAAATTTGATGTTGATTATGTGGAATTCATCGTCATGAGTATATGATTGGTTACATATTGTTACATGTCACTTACATGTTGATTTTATGTTGCCTACTTACATCCTTGTATGTTAGGATACATTATTGTAGATTTGATTACATGTATCAGTCTTGTAGGTTGACTACAAGAATTTATCATTTGTACCTGAATACATGCATCTATGCATATGTGTAATTGATTTGGCATTGCTTATGCATGTTGATGGTTGCATTTGGCAATGTGTACTAAGGAGTAATGGTTGTTGTCATGCACGGGGTCATAGATTAATTGTTGATATGGCCTTGAATTGATGACTAGACCCTAGCTAGAATGATGTTTATTTGTTAGTGAATTTACTTGTTATATGTCAATATGTTGTTATGATTATGTTATACATGTATCACATTGATTTCTTATCCTGCGGACAAGTTATATTAACCGAATTATGCTAAGGTACATTGGTTTATTATGATTTCGTTTATCTAACATATTATGCATTTTAGGAAAGAGATAAAATGCCTAGCAAGGTAGTAGGCTACATAGAATCTTTGCATGAATCATAAGCAGTGTGGTGTGGGGCACTTTGCCAATTTGGCAAATACAATGAGAAGTTTGAAGGAAGAGACAAGGAATTGTAAGGAAGATAATGACCAGATCATACAGGCAGAAGAGAAAAAAGTAGAGGTTAATGTTATACTCCTTCAAAGTTTGTCATACTTGCAGCAGCAAGGGCCGCTTTGGATCAGCCATGGACATGAGGATAGAACTAATGGGGCATATGGAAGTAGGTCTCCTCATAGACACCGATTTGATAGATTTGATATGGTGAGAGATGGTATGTTGTTGGCTACTTTGGATAGGAGAGGCAATGGATGCAAGTGCTACTATAGTCTTGGTTTTGATAGACATCACGATCATTATTGTTATCATCCTTAGAGGATGAATGATAGGGGATACTTATGAGATGAGTTTAATAAAATGAAGCTACCTAATTTTGATGTAGATGTGAAGAAGTCAAAAGATGCAAAGGCTTGGATAATTAGGATGAACAAATTATTTGAGTTGCATGAGTACACAGATAACATGAAGGCCAAAGTAGTGATCCTCACCTTAAAAGGTAAAGCAGAGATCTGCTGGGAAGATGTTAAGGGAGTTAGAGACATCAGGGAAAATGACTTGATTTAGCAGGAGTTCAAGATGATTTTCAAGAAGAAGTACTTGTCAGAAAGATACTATGGCACTAGGCCAAAGGATTCTATGAGCTAAAGATGGGATAAATGATAGATGAAGACTCCTTCAATGGTAGACTCCTTCACTATAGAAATTGGGAAAACATCATTACCTCCTTATTGAAATACTCTTCCAAATGTTAGACTATAGTTCATTTATTCACACTTATTAGATTGTACTAGGTACCTTGACTCTCATTATCATTATCAGTGAGTAGTTTCACGTTTGTTAAATGTATACGTCACTGGCCAGTAATCAAATGATTTCTCACATAGTTGACTTCAAATCATTTATTCCCATTGTGTAGAAATGTATCATGACAATCAGTGAACACCTCAAGTTTACATCAACATTTCTTGGTTCACTTGTCAGTTGCCTTTGTTTCTGCTAGTTGACACCATCCACCTTATATGTTGTAGTTCATTACAATGACATCTTATATGTTGGTGCTCGAGATGAGTGTAGTACCATTTGTTCCACCATTTGACTTGGTACTTTTTGGATCAACTTTATGACTTCAATGATTAGCTTTCTACTTCAACATCGTTAATCAGTTCTTTATATATGATATTGAGACATGCACTTCTATGGATATGATAGGATGATCCACTATGTATTTTTAGTTCTTTTATAGTTCTGTCCATATTGGATCCACTTTTGTAGTTGACATGTGGAAATGCTTTATTATCTTTGAGTATGGCTATGCCCACCTCAAACTAAAACTTCCTTTTTTATCTCTTTCACTAGCTTTGCAGGTTGAATTCTTGTCAATTCCTCTCAAGTCTCGTTACAATTATTTCTATACACTTAATACCTTTCGGCCATCATGTACCCCTTTTGACCTCATATATTAGGTGGAATTTGTTATAGCACCATTTACCACTCTTGGTAGATTTGATGCTTCTATTAAGGCCTAGGGAAACCCTTCCTTTCTAGACTTGGTTCAAATTCTAAAAAACTGTGTTTTACTTCCCATACACTATTTTTCCCTGTATAAAAAGCATGTACATGCGAGTCAATCTATACCCAAGCCACGTATATGTGTTAAAAAACTAAAAAATAAATAATATCCTTAAATTCGGGTGGATGTTATGGGTTTTACCTGTTACTCACCTATTATAGACCATGGCCCAACTAATTTGGAGAAGCATAAATAAACCTCCATGGGAAGGCCTAAGGGGAGAAGAGATGAGATATTGATATTATAGTTGATTACATCCATAATCGAGTCTGAATAAATCCATGTTCCTCCTGCACTCCCAAGTTATAGGAAACCTTTGTGTCCTTCTTTAAGATGTCCTTCATCCCTTTTATGACATCCTTGTCTATATTGATGGAGGAAGATTGTTTAGGCCTGGGGAGGATGGGTCCAGAGGACGATTCCACTTAGAGATAGAGGAAGACTCAGAATGTCATTTTCCAAATTTAATTTAGCTTACATCAATAAGGAAATGTTGTTCTCTTCCTAATATTTATTGTGTTGATGCATTAATCTATGTTATGATTTGCTTATGAATCTTATGTTAATGCTCATTTTCTCACCTTCTTATATGATTTAACACTTATATCATGAACATGATTTCTATTATTGTTGTTGTATATGATTCTCTTGGATAAGTTACAAGTTCTAAAGGAATTAGAAGGAGGAAACAATTTTGATCCTGTGGGATTGACCTCAAACGTATCACCTCTGGATAATGCCTCTTCTTCCTACTTCTGTAGTTTAAGAATTTAGACTACTTGTCTGTGTATTTCTTTATGTTGTATGAACTCCTCTCTGTTGGGGTTTCCCACCCAAGACCCTAGGGTGTTCCACCCAAAACATGAGGACATGACTAAGGAGAAAGAAAAGGAAGAAACAAAGAAAATTGCCATGAAGAAAAGAAAGATCCAAGGCGAAGCTACCATTAAGAGCAGAAAGAATTATAAGGTAGATAAAACAAAATAAATCACACCAATGGTTCTCACTAAAGGAAATCTTGATTAAATAAGAGACAATATTCAAGACAGAACAATCGAATCCTAGAATAGGGTGGAATATTTATATGGCAAGCTTGTCATACGTGTGCAACAAAGTATTGTAGAGTTGAAGATTTTGGCACAAATATCAAAACCAATATTGTAGGTAGGCCAAGGAATCCATCGAGAAAGATTGATAGAAACAACATTTGAAATTAGGATAATGAAAATACCTGCTGGAGCTCTACAATTTGACTTTGCCAAAGTGAAGCAGTAGAAAAATGGTTGGGACCATGTAAATATTTACATGGCATCACTTCCCACCATGGTCCTACATTAATTGCACCATGGTATCACAAAGGACATCAAGAAGCATGAATAACATACCTTAGACTTAAACATTCAGATAGAACATGATCATAATTCCTTGAAGAAACAACTCGATCAGCCCATCATGGACAAGGAACAGGAAGAGATACAACAACAAAGAATGAAGGAGGTGGTCGAAGCCACTTGTAGGGAATTCCTAGACATGGATGTCCATGAGGCTGAATTAGCAGAAGACAAGGTCATGAAGCTAGCCTTGCGGTGAAGGAGACGAAGTATAAAATTTTGGGAGTGCAATTCAAGTATCAAATGCAAATCAGTGAGCTGCAAATGAAGTTGCATCTAACAATGCCACAAAAAGTGTGCAAATAAAGGGTGATTAACTTAAAGAGTGGGATGACTAGCATCTCCGCAACATTGGCTAATTGTGGAAAAGTTCTAGATAAGAGCATGGGAATTTGGAATTTTTTGCAGGAAGATCCCAATGTTTAGAAGTTGTAGGAGGAAATTTAGCAAAAGAAACATCAATTGGAAGAGATTTGGGTAGCTGTAAATACTTTTCAAATATCACAGAGGCTCACAAAAAATAATGAGTCAAAGGAGCTGCAGAACAAAATTGAAGAGTTGAAGAAGGAGGAGAAGAGTTTGATAGAAAGGACTTAGCCCTGGCAGGATGAGGCCCTCCAAATATTATAGGGACTAGATGACAAGCTTCAAAAACTTTGACAAAGGGAGACAAAATTGGCAAAGAATGTTGCAAAACATGTCACAAAAGCACTATTAGAAGTGTGCGGTGAGGAAAAGTAGCTGACATAGATTTTCCAACAATTAAACAAGGCATACAATACCATTGCAGATGAGATCAGAGGCAAAGTAGCTGAGTGACTTAGGATGAGTTAGATGTGAGCACTGGGGACCTGTTGGCCACAGCCCAGCTTGGCTATATTTTGGGCAAGGATTCCAAATTTTCTGGAGGATGTAGTAGAGAGGATGTCGTGGAGTGCAAAGTGGACCGCACAATAGAGAAATGGAGTACAACAAGGACAAGACAACAAACTCATCATACAATATATGGGGTTCACGAAAATTCCCTTACTTTTTGTAAAACCATATAATATTGTAAAAACTAAATGGTTTTGGACCATAGTGCCTTGTATTTTGGAAACCATGGTATTGGGTCCATGGTAATGTAGCAATGTAATCCCTCAATGTAATAATATATATAGGGATGAATAATATATAAATAAGGCAACATTAATATATATCTATGTTTAGGTTTTCATTTTCGTGATCTATACTTCAGAGATAAGGGACAAGACTCCACAATTGAGGGCATGGAGATCTACATTTTCAGCTTAATGCACAAACCATCTGCAGCTTAGTGCAAAGACAACTTGAAGCTATGTGCCCAATTGAAAAATAATTTGTTGTACCGAATTATCTATTACAAGAAACAATTTTTATGAACATAGTCCCACATTGCGATGAACGAGGGTAAAATATGTCTTCATGTGTTGATTCTCTTATTATATGCACTTTATTTCAATACTATGAATTCTATGGATGTTTATGATATGTTTAAAGTGATGAATGTAATTTTGTGAAATATATTATAGGTGCAAAGTAGTTCATGAATGTGAAGTAGTTTATAAGTGTTAAATCATAAGAAAATACAAAATTGCTACAATACAATAACCATCAAGGCTATAGAAACTTGGTTCTACGACCTTCCATAGTCACTTCGGGTGAGACTGTGACTTGCTTAGAAGTCGTTGTTGAAAGGGATAGTGATTGAGTGTTTAGTTGGTGTACAGTAAAGGATCAAACTGGTGTTCACCCAACCTAACCTAACACTAGCATTTCTCTCACCACTCCTGTGTAAAACCCTAAATCCCATTCTCCTACAACTTTTGCTTCTTAGATAAATTTGGTTTCATTTGATAAAAGAATATCTCAACAACAACCTAGAAGCAAGAAGAATGGTAAAGGTAAGAAAAAGAAGGATTCCTCACCACAAGATTAAAAAAGAAATTGTCTTTTGATGAGAGATGAAAGCATTGACACCCATGCTTGATTTCTATAGAGGATCACTTTACATGTGATTGTATACACCATGCTAAAGTGAAGCAGTTTATTAAATAATCTACTTCTCCCACTATGTTGTTTGACTTGTTTCCCAATCAAGAGACCCATATGGTTTCGAGGGATGCTTCTTCCTATAACATGGTTTTTATTTTTTCCTTATCAAAGTTGAAATCCAATGTTATGGTGGCCACTCAGAATAAGGAATATGGTAATGTGAATCCACTGAATGGTTAGGATACTGATCAACTTGCCAGTTTTGCACCACTTTCATCTGATCATGTTCTACCTCTGGTTCCTATGGAATTGACTATCAAGCCCCCAAAGGGTGTTATCCATAAGTGTTCTTTCACCCCTCATTCGAGAGCTAACCAAAATTATAACATAGTTGAATACTTGGCTCAGTCACAATCAACTATGCTGACCCTTAATGTGTTGCAAATATGCCCCACCCAAAACAAGGTCTTATTGTCAGTTATCAAATGTGTGGATCCATCGAATTCCAACCTGGTAGTTTTCTCTCATGAAAACTATACCCCTCAACTTCTAGTTCAGTTATGTTTTATGATTTAGGGCATTATCCATGCTAAGAACATGCATCTTTCTATTATGGATGAGGGATACTCAACCCGCATCATGTCCATGTCTTACTGGAAGTCGATTGGTTCACCCAAACTGATTTGATTGACCACCACATTAAAAGCCTTAAATGGAAGGACATATAAAACTTGTGGGATTATAAATTCCCTCCAAGTGGAACTTGGGGGAAAATAGTCTTCATTGAAGTAGAAGTTATTGATTAACCTCTTAACTGGGAAATACATGGGTTTATGTTATGGTTTATTTCGACTTACTTTTGAATTATCCCCTCTACTCATAAAGGTGAGATCGTAGCAATAGATCAACTCACCTTTTTCACCTCTCATTCGAATGTTGCTGGAGTTGTCCCTCTCATAGGGGAAGTCATACATTCCTATCAACATGCTGGAGTTGAATTGTGGAAGGATTCATCACTTATGGCAACATTTTTGCTCCCTCCTCCTTTGCTTCTAGACCCCTCTCCTTCAGTTTCTTATATCAATATGATATCATCCTCTACTATCTTGGCCAATCCATGTATTGAACCTAAAGAAATTTACATCCAAAGTTTTAGGGACCAAATGTTGCTTAGCCCCATTGAGAAAAATTACGAAGAAATCTATTCGAATTGTGCAACCCATACTTTTTATTTGATCAATCAGGTAGATTGATTATTGGATTATAGGATTCCCTCTAATCCTTTCTTGTGCATATTCTTGACTGATGATTGTATCATAGAGACCATTATGTGAGATGACACACCATGGGAGGAACATAATCATCATTCATCCTTACCAGAGACCATTGAAGATAGTCTTAGTGGTGAGTACCTACCTAGTTTTGTCGAACCCTTTATGAACCTTGTCTCCATTCATGAGGTCAAATCTAAAAAAAAAGATTTTGAATATTGAATAAAAAATTTCACTTGATATTTCAACTAAACTAGGAATATACAAAAATATATACATTGGAGCATCTAGTTCTTCATCTAGAATTGCAATTTATCGATCCGTTTTCAATGAGTTTAGAGATGTCTTTTCCTGGACGTATGATGAAATTCCAGGTATCGACCCAAAGATAGTGGTGCAAGAAATGAAGATGTATCCATATGGAAAACCTGTCTAGCAGTGCCTCCATCTAGTGCATCCTAAGAAGTTGGTAGGGAAAAAATCTAGAATCGAAATGCTTCTTCGAGCTAGATTCATATACCTCGTTCCTTTAACTGATTGGGTATCAAACATTTCCCCTATCATGAAGAAACAGGGCATAATCTAAGTATGTGTCAATTATCGGAATGTAAATCGTTCTTTTCCGAAAGAAAAGTACACGACCCCATTTACGGACAAGATTGTTGATGAATTCACTGGATACGAGAATTATTAATTCATGGATGGATTCTCGGGCTATAATCATGTCAACATTCTCCTGATGCACCAACCTAAACTATATTTATTTTTCCCTGGGGTACGTTTCTTATACAAAGCTCCCTTTAAGTTTAAAGAATGAAAGGGCTACATTTTAACGTGTGGTGGATTACACTTTCCATGACATCAAGAATATTGTGCATCCCTATTTGAATGATCTCCCTGCTCATTACAAGAATTGGGCTAACCACCCCATGCATTTACAAGCCATTATTCTCTGTTGTAGATATTATAACATTTGACTTAACCCAAACAAATGTGTGTTCTGTGTCAGCTTTGGTTGACTCCTTGTGTCATGCGGAAAGAGTTAATGTTGCAGACAAAGCCAACCTCCCTAGAAGCCTAAGACTTTCTAGTGACAAACAAGACAATTAAGAGCAATTCTTCTCTAAACATGCATTTATCATACGAGAAATCAAGTGTTTAAGATCCTATCTGTAGTCCAACACTGTTGTAGTAGTCTAGCCTCGTCGATCCAGATGAGCTCCTCCTTCACTTCAAAACCTGCATTCACTAACAATCAAACGATTACATAGCACCTGAATATCTCATAAAATAAAACATATTCAACATACAGACCAAGGAGTATATGAAACAACTCATTAATAACAAATTGTTGAGAAGAATGGACTTATTTGTATTAATAGGAAACAAAAGAAACCATTACAACCTGAGCCTTGGTGTTGTGCAAGTTCCTCCCAGGGTCCAACAATAGTTTTCCTTTACTTTGATAAGCTCACCCACTTCCAAATGAAACAAGAAAGGATGGTAATCTCTCCTCACAAGCTTCTACAAGGAAGTCCTAATTCCAGCAGCATCTACCCTTTGGAATATTCAGCTTTCAACCTCCCTCCTTTTGGCCCAATGCCTGTATTTATAGTGCTCTAGAGGAAGTTAATCAGGTCCACCATCAATGGGATACTCCCCACTTTTGGATGGGGGTAGCTCCTCTCTTGATGGGCTAAGTTCCTCTTTCATAGGGATACATGAACCATCTGGAGGCGCTCAATACACGTCAAACAATCTTCTAGAATGCTCTAGAAATGACCACAAGTAACTTTTTTAAGATGAAACTCACGCTTTTTGACCTTTACAGGAGTATGCACCCATCCCTTGACTTACAGAGTATACAAGTACGTAGGTACAATGAGCTTGGGATTCATACACATAGGCAAGGTAGAGAGAACCTGCGTACCCAGAGATAAACATGTTTTTTAATGACTTTCTCTCTTTCTTGAAGTTTGACACGGAGAGCAGAGGTATAAGGCTTGCCAAGGAGGATAATATGACTATTGATGGAGCCATACTAACTATGGATAGTCATGGTGACAAATTTTACTGTAAAAGATTGCCCCCTAAAGTGCGATGCCTGTAATAGATAAGGGTTTTATATCATATAGGAAGGGTGAAGTACTTTATCATTTCAAGGATTATCTTGTGGAGAGCCTAGTCAGAACCTGTGATTTTCAACACAAAATACATGTATAAGATTATATCATCGCTGAGGTAGGAATTCCCATACTCAGATCAAAAAACTTTAACTAACAGACTAACTACTACTCTGATACAGGAAATGATTTCATAGTACATCATAATCATAGACTCATGTAGACATAGTATGGATGCAGCCATCTATTTATAATTGGTCTACAATATAATGAATACAAAACTCCTCGCAGCCTGGATGGTGGAAACTAGATCCAGGGTCTTCATTTCTGTTCCCGAATTGGTACGATTTTAGCCATGTGAATGAATGAGTCGATGTCGAACATGGTAGAAACCACTTGATTACCGGTCAATGATGTAAACTGTTAACAAGCGTGAGAGAGACCACCAGTGATGTCAATGGTTCTCAAAGTACCCAGCACAATCCATGAGATGTGAATGAATGAGTCGATGTCGAACATTTCCTGGAATCCTTCGATCGCAAGTCAATGATGAAAACTGACGTCGAAGGCGAGAAACCTGCCATTGATGCATGCAGACTCCAAGGTACTGACGATTTCTAAGTCAACTCTCTAGATAATGTGCTGATGTCGATAGAAAGCGACCCGTCGCAGGCAAGCCCACACCACGAAACCATAGTTCAAGTTGAAGAAATGTTGCTGCAAGGACTGAATCAATGATGACACCATGGATGATAGGTATTTTGCGGTTGAATGTTTTGTTTACAGACCTCTTGAACACATAACGACACAACATATGGTTTGGTGATGAATGACTCTAAGTTGACTCCCATAACCCAGCTAAAAAATGTCAATGATTTTGTTCAACTGTGAGGCAAGGGATTTCCCAACCCAGGTGAATGAATAAGTGTCGTGTCCAAGAGTGGTAGCAAGGTTCTTTCTGAAACAAAAGGATATCAAATAGGCTCATTCTTCTCATTTTCCCCCACCATTTCTGGCAAGTACCTATTTATTTTTTACAAGCTTGAGGAGGATAACATATGCTTGTTTGTAAGCTCATCCTTCGGATGAGT
>APFE031503251.1:4411-20936 GCA_000404065.3 Pinus taeda | reverse complement strand
TGTTATGCTCTCACATTTTTATTTTTCCTGTGATTTAGAATTCGTATGCAGGTAATTTCTGTACGGGGTTAAAACCTTTATTACCTTGAGCATGATTAAACAATATGCTTCAAGCAAAAAAGGATTGTGGAATTTTAAACAAGATGCACACAATTTCACAAATTTATTCTTTTACAAAGCCAAAAGGCTAGTAGTGGCACTTAAACTAGCATCACTTTCATGTTTATTCATTTTTCTTGGGGTTCATTTATCATTTCTTTTCTTTTTCTCTCTTTTTTTTACTATTTTTTTGTATTTATACCCTCTTTCCATTTTTTATTTTCATTTTTCTATCTTTTTTTTGGAAATCATTTGCAGAAAGCTGTATTATTGATAACCTACTTGACATAAATTGAAGACACCTTGAGCATGATTAAACAGTATGCTTCAAGCAAAAAAGGATTGTGGCATTTTAAACAAGATGCACACAATTTCACAAATTTATTCTTTTACAAAGCCAAAATGCTAGTAGTGGCACTTAAACTAGCATCACTTTCATGTTTATTCATTTTTCTTGGGGTTCATTTATCATTTCTTTTCTTTTTCTCTCTTTTTTTTACTATTTTTTTGTATTTATACCCTCTTTCCATTTTTTATTTTCATTTTTCTATCTTTTTTTTGGAAATCATTTGCAGAAAGCTATATTATTGATAATCTGAAATACTGAAAGAAAATAATCAATGATCATTGATCCTATAAATTATAGGACCCTAACAGTGGCTCCAGCTGGGGATGGAACTTCCTAGTGAAGTGTCAAGAACACCGTAGACCAGTAGCCTTTAGTCCTTCTCTTCAATATTTACTACATCTGATCTTTTCTGTTTTCTATATTTATGGTGGAAAAATGTCTCATAGCTCATGGCCTTCTAAGCAAACTTCAAATTTGAGATATAAGCTACCCACTCATGACAGTACAAAGTAAATGGTATCAACAATTATTGTGATGAAACATTTTGTTAGTCCTAAAAAACATAATCATTGAACATCCTGTCATTGACAGGTCCCCCAGGTATTTCTGTTCCATCTGTGTTCTTCATAAAAAAGGCACTGTTACCTCAGTAAGAATCAATAATGTAAGGTCCCATCCATAAGTTGTCCAATTTACCATACTTTCCTTTTTCTTCCCTTTTGGAATCCCAATTCAGAACATGATTACCATTCTGCAAATCATCAGCTTTTTTCCTTTGGTCAAAAGTTTTCTTAACACTGTCTTGGATCACTCAAGTTTTGTTATGAACTGCTTCTCTAGTTTGATGCAAATGGATGGTCTGGTTTATCCTCCTATGTAAATCATTTGCTTCCACCTCCAACTCTTGCATCATTTTTAAAACATGAAAAACAACATCTATCCCATACACTAGCTGATATCGAGACATGCCTATTGACTTTTTGGTAGTAAGCCTGTCTACCCACAATACAAGATTTTATTGGAGGATTCTGCGAGTCCATTTCCTTGAGGGTAATAGGTTGTAGAATGACCCCATTTTATCTGATATTTATTGTAGAAATATATCATCTTTTTTGACCTGAAAGCTACAACATTGATAGTAATAATCTTCCTAGGGTAACCAAATCTAGAAAGGATGTTGTTTTCTAGGAACTTTATGATGACTGCATCTGGAAAAGTTTTTCTGGTAGGTATGGCTTCTATCCATTTGGTAAAGTAATCAATGGCTGTCAGAATCCACTTATGTTGGGCAGAGGAGGCAAGGTGGATTTCTCCTATAAATTCAAGGCCCCATTGTTGGAAAGGAGTTTCAACAGATATAGGCCTCAAGGGTAAATGCATCAATTTCTTTTTACCTTCGAAGATTTGGCACTTGTGGCATGAAGCAACCTTATTTTGGATATCAGAAAACAGGTGGGCCAGTTAAAACCTGCCCTTAAAATCATAGTTGTAGTAGTTTTCAAATAAAGGTGTCCACCATAGTCTCCTTCATGGAACTGTTGCATGAGCTTCATTTTCCAATAAATAGTTTAGTAAAACACCGCCAACATATTTCCAGAACAAATTTTCATTCAAAATACAAAACTTAACAACTTTAAGTTTAATAAATATAACCTTTGTTTTAGTTAAACCAGGAGGAGCTTGTAAATTATGTAGGACATAAATAATGTCTGCATACCATGGAGAGGTAGCAAAATACTCTGCTACAATTGGAGTTGCCAACTTATCTAGGTCATTAAAAATTGCCAGAAAATTGATATTTAAAGCATGTAAGTTAGATTCTGCCATTAAGTTTGCTAACCCTTGACCTTTGATGACTTTAGTGGGTCATATTTCAATGTCATATTCTACTATAACATCAATCCACTTACCCCTTTTCCCATCTGGATCATTTATAGTTAGTATATCCTTAAGTAAGGCACTTGGAACAAAAGAAATGATGTGTGAATTTAGAATATACATGTTGGAAATACTGAGAGGGTGGGTGAATCAATATTTCTTTTTCAATTTTTATTTTTACTAGTTAGATCACTTATATTTAGAACACAAAATGAACAATAAGAATAAATGCTTTTATTAATATAATATTTACAATGAATCGAGTACAATTTATATAGGGCTCCAACTAGGGCTCCAACCCTAGATGAAGACATCGATTTTCAATATTCCAGGCTCCAACATGTTGCCAAGCACCAACTTGGGTCAATTCTGAGGCACCTACACTAAGGACTCCAATCCTATATCTGTTTCAGGCACTGGTTTTTTGAGGACTCAGATCCTCTAGGGCTCCAACCCTATCCTTCAAGTCACCAACCTTGTCAGTTTTGGGGCACCAACCCCAAGGACTCCAATCCTTTATCTTCTTTAGGAACCAACCTAGATTCTTGAGGACTTTGATCCTATAGGGCTCCAACCCTATCCTCCAAGGCACCTACCTTGTTGTTAGAGGCTCCAACCTTCCGGTACCAATCCTCTGGGCTCCAACCCACTCTAGTACTTTCTTTAGATGTGTTTGATAGTATCTCACAACTCCCAAAATATTCTTCACATAACCCTCTCAATCTGTACTCTTCCACGCTACATTATCAATGACAACCTTGTCAATTAGAACGTATCACCACTACACTTCATCTTACCCAAACAAGTTCTTCAAGTCACATTACTAGGACTTCCATTAATGCATTATGAGGTCTTCACCAATGCTTCCAATATTAGTTTCAAGGTGTCTTCAGGAGATACTTCAAGATATCCTTCTGAAAAAAGTCTTCAAATCTTCCCAACAAGATGCCTATAATAATTATTCCAATAATGACTTGATGATGCTTCAAGAATGCTTTCTCCAAGACAGACACTTTACTAGCTGGTCGATAATACATTAGAAGTATCTCCAACAATTTTCAGTTTTCCAAAACTCCTTCAATAGTCCTTGCAATTGCTTCCTAGATTAATCTTCAAAGATTCTTTAGACACTTAGAAATAATGATATAAACCCTTAGAAAAAGGACTCAATACACAAGGAATCTCAGCCTGGAAACTATGGAAACTAAGATAACTCAGCCCCTTCTATGACTAATCTCAAATTCAACAACTCAGCTTCCAAATAACTCAACCCTTTATAATAACTCGCTATCACAAATGATATTGAATCCAATAGATAAGCTCAGCTTCCCAAAATGTGATGAAGAACTCGACCTCCTTAGAAAAATGAATTTCGCCCACCAATTAAATCAAACAACTCGGCCTCCAAGGGAATAAGAAACTTGGCCTCCAAAGTAACAAGCAACACGGCCTCCAGATAAAACGTAATTCGACTTTCAAGAATCACAAGCGAATTTAGGTTCTGACGATGAACTCAACCTAAGGGTTTGCACAGGTATGTAATGAAGGAGTTGTTACAAAAGTGAGACCGCAAAAGAAACAAAACCCCGCGTAGTCTTCAACAAGAAACTAATTAAGTCTACGTAGGTCAATACGAGATTTCAACGAAACTTGGAGGTAGTTCTATAGGTGGTGCGCTGCTTCTTCACATGCGTTCGAAATTGACAGAAAATTTGATCTCTTGTGAACTAGATCTTTTGTTTCAAAATTCGACGAATAAATCCAAAATAACCGACTTGCGTATATATATAAAATCGTTTCGATATCAGTGGTGAGGGGACATGGATGTAGATTTCAAGGAGATGAAATGTGTTTCTTACGATGCCGACCAGCTCAGCCTTATAAAAAATTCCTCAACGTTATACTTGAGTTCGTGTTAAATATGTTAAAAATTCTACGCCAGTATGTAATCCGTCCAATGTTAAACCTTTGTACCCATCCGTCCAATGTAAAATATTTGATAAGCTTTGATGTTTATAAGGTTTATTGCATGCCGTGGAGGAGCATTATAAAAGTTTTATTAATGTATAAAATTATTATTAAAGAATGGTCTAAAGTTAAAATGTTTTGAGTTACCCTTTTTAATAATATTTTTTATGAATGGATTTTTAGGGTTTTAGGATGTTATACTATAATGGTAGGTTTATTATGTTAGGGCATTAATACTTAGGCTTTCTAGAATTTATGTTCATAGATTTAGGAAATGTAATTTGGCATGCTTCGATATTGCTAGAAATACATTTAGGGCATGATTAAGAATGAGCATTCCTAGGGTTAGGGTTTTAATAGATCTAGGGTTTCATGTTAGTGTTTACTTGCCAACATTTTATTCATGCAACAAGGGTGTCATCATGATGGCATTTAGAATCTAGGGGTTTTCACTTAGGGGTGAATTCTCACACCTTAGGGTTAATGTCTTTCACTTAGGGTTTTCATGAGGTTTATGTATCATAAGAATATTTGCCATCTCCAATAATGTCATATTGACATCAATGAAAATCTTGATTAAAAATCTCCCCCTTTGTCATTGATGGCAATATTCTTTTCCTTAAACATTATCTCCCCCTTTGACATCAATGGTAAACGGGGTGAACGAGTACTCCCCCTCTCAACCTACTTCTTTTCTTTATCAATAGTAGTTCTTCATAGGTATGTTACTCCCTATGTCATGGTGCTCTTCCCTTTGGTAATGTGGTCCATGATAGATGTGTCTACATTTCTTCATGTGATGAGCCAACTCCCCCTATCTTCATGAACTCCTCTACCTCAAGAAAGATTACTTGCCTAGTGATCAAATGGAAGAGATCCTCAACAATAGTCCATCAAATGAGTAAGTGATCATGTTATTCAATGGAGTTTCTCCCAAGCGATGATCTATCAAAAGATTATTATCCATGTGTGACTCATCAAGAATTTCATAGGGCCCATTCACAAATAGTTTTTGCAAGAATGATTAAGAATCATAAGCTCCCCCTAACAGTGTGCATGGTCTCGTTTAGCAAAGTCTCATTATCAAAAACTTGGAATATCAATGATGACTTTATCAAATCAACAACATGTGTTGTTGGCTCGAGTGTTCAAGATAATTCTGGATTCAGTTTGCTTCCTTCTCTATGCTTGTGTATTTTTCTTCTCTAGCTTGGTTGTCATGGTTTTTGCTTGTTCAGGGCCCCAAGTCAAGTTACAATCATGTGCAATATGTCCAATGTTATGGAAATTTAAGCACTCCATCTTGTTCATGAATGGTAAATCATGATTTCTTCTTGCAAAATTGCTTCTAGGAGATTGATGGGGACCATTACAATTATCTTTGTGATATGCCTTGCAATCTTTTTCCATGTGCCCAAAGTTTGTACAAGAATAGAAATAACCAAGAAATATACTTTGGTACCTCGGAGAAGAAGGTTTCCTTTTTTTACTTTTGAAGTATTTTTCCTTGGGATCCTTTGATAATAACCATTGCTTCTTCCATCCTTGACACCATTTGAATTTCTTCGTGGAGTAGGATTTCTTCCAATGTCAACTTGACTCTTACCTTTGCTAGGAGCATCAACATTTATTCTTGGCTTCCTCACATCCTTATTGTTTGAAGCATTTTCCTTCTTGATTGAGGATTCACTTGCATAACCAAGACCTAATTTATGGATGGGAGACCTTTGATGAATTTAGATGTCATCTAGGGTTTGAGAGCTTTTCAAGTTCTTATTTAGCATGTCAACTTCCTTTTTAAGAAATAAAATTTTTGTGTTCAACTTTTCACAATCTTCATCTTTCATAACTAGTTGCTTCTTCATTTCTTCCATCATCCTTGTTACTTCATGTGTTTCAATTTTTAGAGAGATGACATTTGATTTTAGTAGGAAATTCTCTTCATCTTTTTCTTTTAGTTGACATGTCTTAACATTTCTTTCCTTTTATGCTTCATCAACTTGTCCTTCTATGAATGCCAAAGCTTCTATTTCCTTCTGAGCTCCTTGTGCTTGTTTCCTTGCTTCTTCTAGTTGAGATCTAAGGGAGGCGACCTCTTCCCTATATTGACCAATCTTTGCTTCAATTTTGTTCAAGCTCTTGTGCCTTTGTTCAAGGTGGCTTGACAAGATATCTTCTCGTTTCTTTGCCTTATCCAAATGATTTGTCATGGATGTGATTTCTTCATGATGCTTTCTCTTGTTTTGATGAAATTATTCCTTAATCTTGGCGAGCTCCCCATCTCTTTCTTGTACTTGAAGCTTGACAAGGTCAACTTCCTTTCTTGCCTTGTCTTGGTCACCAACTTGGGCTTTCTTCTTAAGTTCCTCATTTTTGTTTTTAAAATTGTTAATCTCTTCTATGGAAGCCATAAGTTTAGTGAGGAGATCTTCTTCAAAATATTCTTCATTCTCATCATTTTTTAGGTCTTCTTTAGCCTTTAAGTTATCACTCTTATCTTCAGCTTCCTTGATGGGCTCTAGATTTCCTTCTTGTTTTCCATCATTTTATTGACTATAGATCATTGTCAACGCTCCTTTTGAGTGAAGATCATGAAGTTTATCCCATATGACTTTTGTTGATGAACATTTTTCAAGATTGGCCTTGATAGAATCACGTATCCCATTCAAGATTGGTTTAATTTATTTTGTATTATGTTCCTTGGATTATCCATCCATCATGCTATCAAAAAATCATCGATTTCTAGACTTCAATGCCTTGAGTCTTTAAGAAATTCATCATTCTTGCCTCCCATATATCAAAGTTTCCTTTGAACAATGGAGCCTTCACAAATTGATTGACTTCAATATCAGTGGTTGAGAGAGACACATCCTTAGGATGATTCGAGACTTTCTTTCTTGGCTTCGCCATTTGTGTTCTAATGATCAACCTTCAAGTTGTTAGGCATTGAGTGAATGTACTGGCTCTCATACCAATTGTTGGAAATACTGGGGGTGAATCAATATTTCTTTTTCAATTTTTTTTACCAGTTATATCACTTATATTTAGACCACAAAATAGACAATAAGAATAAATGATTTTATTAATATAATATTTACAATGAATCAAGTACAATTTATATGGGGCTCCAACCCTAGATGAAGACATCCATCTTCAATCTTCTAGACTCCAACCTGTTTCCAAGCACCAACTTGGACTTTCCAAGGTACCGACCTTGTCAATTGAGAGGAACTGACCCCAAGGACTCCAATCCTATATCTTCATCAAGCAGGGACCTGGTTTCTTGAGGACTCAGATGCTCTAGGACTCCAACCCTATCCTTCAAGGCACCAACCCTTTTAGTTTTGGGGCACTGACCCCAAGGACTCCAATCCTTTATCTTCTTCAGGCACCAACCTAGATTCTTGAGGAATTCGATCCTCTATGGCTCCAACCCTATTCTCCAAGGCACAAACCTTGTTGTTCAAGGCTCCAACCTCTGGGCACCAACCCTCTAGGCTCCAACCCAATCTAGTACTTCATCTAGATGTGTTTGATAGTATCTCACTACTCCCAAAATCTTCTTCACGGAGCCATGTCAATCTTCAGTTTCACTGTAGTCTTCCACACTACATTACCAATGATAACCTTGTTAATTACCCAAATAAGTTCTTCAAGTCACATTACTAGGACTTCCAACAATGCATTATGAGGTCTTCACCAATGCTTCCAATATTAGTTTCAAGGTGTCTTCAGAGGATACTTCTAGATATCCTATAGAAAAAAGTCTTCAAATATTCACAACAAGATGCTATTAATAATAATATTCTAACAAGGCCTTGATGATGCTTCAACAATTCTTTCTCCAAGACAGGCACTTTTTTTTTTGTAAGTAAGCATTTGTATTAAGAAACAAAAAATAATGTACAAAAGGGCTGCCCGGGCTGACTAGAGCCCGAGGTGTAGCAGAGAACAAGACATCTTGACCAAAAGACCTCCTACAGAACCCCAAAGAAACAGGGGAGCCGACAAGGATGAACTATCCACCTCGGCTCTTAGGAGTGGGCAGGAAGAGAGCAGAGCTACAAAAGAAGCAAACAGACTGGCTGGGAGGCTAGAGCCTTATTGGGGATTCAACCCAGCTTGAGTGGAATCCCCAGTTTGACCCTTTTTACCTTTCTTCTTACCAACTTTGACCCATCCAAGCTGATCCTGTATGGATGGCAAAACTAGCAGACCACGCTGTGCTGACGGAGAGATCTCCTTGTCCGAATCGGAAGGAGATGTCTCATGAGTTCGTTTTTGCGAGAGAGGAGGGGCCGAGGACTCCACAGGACATGTTGGGGGCGGGACCTGTGCAGGCGAATCCTCCATCCCGTCCTCATTCTCTTCCTCTTCATCTGAGCTAGAACTGAAGTCATCCATGGGAGGCGGGTCACAAGGCTTCCAACTTTTGGATTTCGGCTTGGGAGTAGCCTTCTTCTTTTGGGCTGGAATCGCTAGACACGATCTGTGAAGGTGCCCTGTAAGATGGCAGTTTCTGCAGCGGAACGCTGTGTTCTCGTAGTCCAGGGGCTGAGTCCAATGGAAGTCTCCAATCTTTAGAACGATCTGATCTGGTAATCCTTTGCTCATGTCTATTTCTGCGCAGATTCTTGCGAAGGTGTAGATGCCTTTTTCTCCTCTGGAGGTGTCTGTGGCTAGATGGCAGCCTAACTTGTTACCGATTCCTTCAAACACAGCGAAGTGCCATAAATGAGCTGGAAGGTTGGGAAGTCTGACCCAGATGGGTAGTTTGGTGATGATGGCTGTAGAGGGATCAAAATCTGGGATCCAGGGGGTTAAAAACAGACCCGCTGAGTCCCAGAACCAAGGGCCCTCAGTTAAATCTTTTTGATAGTCCTCACTGTCAACAAAAATCACAATGAAGAAGCCTTTAGAACAAAGAAGAACCTTGCAGTTGTTGGTCCAGTTGGAGTGAACCCATTTGTAGAGATCTGATGTGCATGGCCACAGGCCATTGAACCTGCAAATAATGCCCTTTTCGGCAAACAGCTGAAATTGCCTGTCCATGGTAGGATGCATTATTTCAATGGAGGGGGTTTCCTCCAGCTTGTCCACCAGAAAAGGTTTTGGACCTTAGACTGGTGGAGCTGCATTCTTTGGTTTCTGGGCATGGACAACATCTTTGTAAGAGAATGCTGCGGCTGAAGATGACTGTCCAGCCGCCCCCCCTCTTAAACGAAGGGAAAGAATGACTGCAACATTTCTTTGAATATTGTAAAAAGACAGGGGCAGGAGGTTTTCACGCTGTTTACCATTGAAGAGGAGCCTTTGAGAAGCAGCAGGAATCCCCACCCTAAGATCCAGTTTATGTTTGAGGTCCTGCACTAAATCTAAAGAGCTCACCCATTGGAGTAGAGATTTGCCTGAGAGGAGCGTTATGAAGATTTGGAAGGACTCGGAATGCTTCTGAATCTGTCGTTCTCTGCGAGACTGAGGCGAATCTCTTTGTAGTATTTTGTCAAACATTTTCCATGCATCCTCCCTGCGCAGGCTTAATGCAGAAATTCTAGGAATAAAATTTTCTGGAAGCAATAACAGGCATCCATTCCTTGAGGGATGCTCGGAAAGGGGCTGAGACGAGGGAAAGGGGACATACAGAGAAGCCCATCTTCCCGCCATGAGAATACTCTGGGAAAAGGGAACAAACAGGGGAAAAACTCCATTAATGAAAAGGAAGAAAAGCCCTCAGGCTGAAGGGGATACTGCTGAGCCGCTATCACGAAACGAAGTCCGAGTAAGGCGACGCTCGAACCCCTGCTGGGTTCCTGGCGAGAGCCCTCATGGGAGAAGCCAAACAAGTGGAGGACGCTGCGGATGGCACCTTCACCGCCTAAGCTCTGCAGAAAAGAATACCACAGCCGCGAGCAAAAAACGGGCAAATCGAAGACGTAGACAGGACCTGGGAGGGGAGGCTCCGCGGGGAAGCAGCGAACCCAGGCTGCGACAGTAAGAGAGGCGCCGGACCTGCAAGAAACCCTGGTCGCCGCCATTTTCCGAGCTCGTTTTTCTCTTAACACTTGGTAGATTCTATAGTAACCCGAAAATTCTAAGACAGGCACTTTACTAGCTAGTCAATAATACATTAGAAGTATCTCCAACAATTTTCAGTATTCCAAAACTCCTTCAATAGCCCTTGCAATTTCTTCTTAGATTAATCTTCAAAGATTCTTTAGACCCTTAGAAATAATGATATAAACCCTCAAAAAAAGGACTCTGCCCACAAAGAATCTCAGCGTGGAATCTAAGATAACTCAGCCCCTTCTATGACTAAACTCAAACTCAACAACTCGACTTCCAAATAACTCAACCCTTTACAATAACTTGATCTCAAAAATGATCTTGGATCCAATAAATAAGCTCAGCTTCCCAAAATGTGATGAAGAACTCGACCTCCATAGAAAAATGAATTTCGCCCACCAATTAAATAAAACAACTCAACCTCCAAGGGAATAAGAAACTTGGTCTCCAATGTAACAAGCAATGCGGCCTCCGGATAAAATATAATTTGACTTTCAAGAATCACAAGCGAATTCATCTTCTGATGATGAACTCAACCTAAGGGTTTTCATAGGTACGTAATAAAGGAGTTGTTACAAAAGTGAGACTGTAAAAAGAAACAAAACCCCACGTAGTCTTCAACAAGCAACTAATTAAGTGTCAATTCGAGATTTCAACGAAATTTGGAGGTAATTATATAGGTGGTCCACTGCTTCTTCAAGTGCATTCGAAATTGCCAAAAAAATTCAATCTCTTGTGAGCTAGATCTTTTGTTTCAAAATTCGATGAATAAATCCAAAAGAACCGAGCTGCATATATATATATAATCATTTCGATATCAGTGGTGAGGGGACGTGGCTGTAGATTTCAAGGAAACAACAGGTGTTTTTTACGAAGCCGACCAGCTCAGCGTTATAAAAAAATTCCTCAGCGTTATACTGGAGTTCGTGTTAAATATGTTACAAATTCTATGCTAGTATGTAATCCGTCCAACGTTAAACCTTTGTACCCATCCGTCCAATGTCAAATATTTGATGTTTATAAGGTTTATTGCATGCCGTGGAGGACCATTGTAAAAGTTTTATTAATGCATAAAATTATTATTAAAAAATGGTCTAAAGTTAAAATGTTTTGAGGTACCTTTTTAATAATATTTTTTATGAATGTATTTTTAGGGTTTTAGGATGCTATACTATAATGGTAGGTTTATTAGGTTAGGGCATTAATACTTAGAAACCGGTTTTCTAGGATTTATGTTCGTAGACTTAGGAAATGTTATTTGGCATGTTTTGATATTGCTAGACATACATTTAGGGCATTATTAAGAATGAGCATTCATATGGTTAGGGTTTTAATAAAACTATGGTTTCATGCTAGGGTTTACTTACTAACATTTTATTCATGCAACAACTAGGATGTCATCTAGATCTAGGGTTTAGGGTTACATCATGATGGCATTCAGAATCTAGGGGTTTTCACTTAGGGGTGAATTTTCACACCTTAGGGTTAATGTCTTGCACCTAGGGTTTTCATGAGGTTCATGTATAACAAGAATATTTGCCATCTCCAATAATGGCATATTGACATCAATAACAACCTTGATTAACAATACACTCTAAAGTATTTTATAGCCTTTACCAAGGCAAAGGCTTGTTTTCCCATAATGTCATACTTCAAGGATGCATCTCTTAAAGCTTTTTTGAAAAAAAGAAATGGGTTGTTCATGGCCCTCATCATTCTTTTGTAGGAGGACTGCAACAATGGTGTGTTCTAAAGCAAATAAAAAAAATGAGAAAATCTTTAGTAAAATCTGGACTAATTAACAGAGGTGCTTGAGTTAAAGCTTTCTGTACACTGTTAAATGATTGTCTATCTTCCATGTTCCATTTCACGTCAGTATCCTTTTTTAACATATTTGTGATATTCTTTAAGAGTTCAACTAAATTCAGAATGAATCTCCTTAAAACATTTATCCGACCAATAAAATATTGAGCTTCTTTTAAATTCCTCACGGGATTAATTTTCAATATAGCTTCTATTCTATTGGGATCTATCTTGATTCCTTCTTTCAAAATAATGTGTCCCAATAGTTTTCCTTCTTGGAGACCAAATAATGTTTTCTTAGTATTGAGGGAAATGCCAAATCTTAGACATTTTTCAAAAACTCTTCTGAGGTGATTTAAATATTCCTCATATGTTTTCGAAAAAACAATGATTTCATCGAGATATATA
Source organism: Pinus taeda (assembly GCA_000404065.3). NCBI lineage: Eukaryota > Viridiplantae > Streptophyta > Pinopsida > Pinales > Pinaceae > Pinus > Pinus taeda. The sequence goes on along the minus strand of APFE031503251.1, from coordinate 8,368 downwards.
ACTATGAAATGACCCATTTCATCAGCAAAAGTGAAATCCATGGCTCTCAAAAACATTGCTCTAGCATTAATTATACCAAAAGGCATTTTCACATACATGAAAGTGCCCCAAGGTGTAGTAAACTTTTTTTTTCTCGATCATCTCGGTGTACTAAGACCTCGCTATAACCAAAAAAGCCATCCAACAAGGAAATCCTGTTGGATCCAACTACCTTCTGTAGGATGTGGTCCATCTTACGCACAGGCTAATTGTATTTTAGAGAGGCTTTATTTAAATTATGGAAATCAATGCAGAGTTTGATTTCACCAATCTTATTCCGAGTGGGCACCATGTTGGACACCCATTTGGAATATCTCAGAGGTACTATGATTTTTGCATAATACACTCTCTTTACCTCTTTTTCAACCAGAGGCATAAGCATGGGATTAATCCTCCTTAATTTTTGTTTAAAGAGTTTATGATCTTATTTCAGTGGAATTTTGTGTTGTATGATACTGGTGTCATAGGATTTTAGGTACTCATAACTCCAGGCAAAAACATCATTGCATTATTTGAACAATTTAATGTAGTTCAACTTTTTAGCTGGAGGTAAGGATTTGGACAGTTTGATCATTTTGGGTTGAAGTTCAGTCCCAATGTTATGTTCCTCAACCCCAGCTCCAATGGGTTCAATTTTGGGCTTCTTAGCTACATCATTGAAATCAAATAGATCTTCTAAAGGAACAAGTCCTCTAGGAAGGATGTTATCTTTCAGTTGTAAAATATATGTTTCTTGTTTTTCTTCATTTATTTCATGTAATTCTAATTTATTTACACTAGTATGTAGACTATCTTCTATATCAAACTCTACATCTATATTAGTATTTTCAAATTCATATTTAGACTCAAAACAAGTTTTGAATCTGAGCATCATCTCCAAAAACCTGCCAGTATCTAATGTTACTAGGTATAATAGGTCCAATCTTTACTTCGACTGCATATGGACAAGTGCGATGAAATGGTAATTTACAAGTACTTGCCGAAGTAACAATATCATTATGCAGTATATTTTGATCTCTTGAAACTGTAGACGAACTATATTCAGTGAAAGAATCAAGAAAGTCTAACACAACATTTCTGTAGGCTCTCATCCTAGGATGTTTTGTAGAGTATTCTCTTTTGATTTGTTTTATCACTAACTCAGAATCTTCAGGAATGGAAATCCATTTTGCATCAAGTTTCTTTAAGAGTTGTAATCCTAAGAGTAAGGCTTCGTACTTTGCAACATTATTGGAACACTGAAAATTTAATTTGTAAGAGTGACCTTCTGAGTGATGAGTATATGAATTAGAAACCCAAACACCAACACTAGCTCCTTCTTTACTGAATGATCCATCAAAACCCAAATTCCACAAAACTTCATCTGAATTATGTCGGTTAGTGATTAAGGTTTTACCATCAAAATTGAGACAAAAATAAGTACTATGGCTTTGAATTTTTTCTTGTGTGCTTACATCATTGTAAAGAATAAATGAGTCCAAATCAGAATGAACAAAATATATAGGATACTTGTTGGGCCTATCCTGAGTGGTGACCATGAATTTCTTGAGTTTCTCTCTATACAGTCTTCTGTTCTGACGAAAGACAGGGATAGTTACATAAGACATATCCATCTATAAAGTTCTTTGGAGTTTGGCTCCCCACGAATGGGACAAAAATATTCCAAATTTGGGTGGAATATCGACAACAACTATATTCATAAGTACACTTTTGGCAGGGATTTGAACTAAATTTACACATAAATCTTTTGTCAGTCCAAGGCACTTAACTTGACTAGAATCAAATGAATAGAGGTATTTATACCTTCTAGTAATGTCTAACCCCAGTTTCTCCATAATTACTTTCAGCATAAGGTTGTGGGGGACCCCCGAGTCAAGCATAACATTGTGTAGGATTTTGTCATGAATAGTTAGACTAACATAAAAGGGAGGAACATATCCCTCTTGAAGTTTACCATCAACTTCTGGGCCAAATAGTTATTTAGGTTGATCATCCGATACATTAACTATATAAGTGCCTTCTCCTATGCTCAATGCTTTCATTACTTGGGATCTATATGGAGTTTTACTCATCAATTATGTCAAAGGAATAGGGATTTTGAGTTTTGCCAATTCGTTTTCAATATTAAATGATGTCTATGTTTTATTTGAATTGACAATATCTAGTTTATCAGCCACATCTCTTGATTGGCTGGTAGAGGGACCATTTGTTTGAATTGTTTTGGACACGGTGTGAGTATTTTTCGGGATTATAATATCAGACTTCTTTCAAGTAAGGATCTCAACATTATTTTTGGCAACTGTTTCAGTTGGTTTCTTTGGAGGAGTATCAAGTAATTTTCTACTCTTGAGGTTGTATTGTTTGTGAACTTCCATAATATTATTCTCAAAGCCTTTCTTGTAATCCTGTATTTCTTCATGTTCTATTTCATTTTGGGATAACAGGAAAATGTCTTGATCTTCATCAGTAAGAAAAATATAGACATTATCATTTAATCCTAATAGATATATTTGAGTATTCTTTGTATCATCAGCTAATTCAACCTCCTCATATGTATAATTTTCCTGAAAAGGAGGTATTACCCATCGGTCTGGACCCTTTTGGTCTCTTTGTTTATTCAAGGGTTGATTTTTTTGATAGTTTGGATTTCTTATTTGCATAGTTTGATTTTCTCTTTGAGGATTCCTATAAGCTATATTAATTTTCTCTACTATCCTTAGTAGATTGTAAAATTTATAATAAGTAGAAATAGAAGATGAAGGTTCCTCTTTTATTGTTACTCTTTCTTCAGCCTTTAACTTAGCTTTCTTGGCTAGTAAATTAGCCTCTACTTTAAGTGTGTTTTCTTGCATCTCTTCTAAGGTGGAGGGATCTCTTTCTCTCAATTGATAGGCCATATCAACATTGAATACTTCTGGGAAATGTATCAAGGCCAAGCCCGAGGGTGGTTTAATGGCAATGGGAATTACATTATAAATCATATTGAATCTATCACAATACTCCTCAGTTTCATTGGGACATATCTTAAGGTTTTTATAATCATTAAGGATCTGCAGAGGACGCATTTTGATTTCCCACCTAGTTAGGAATAATTGGTGAAAAGAAGCAAGGTCAGTTATACTACCAACTGCTAGGTCTTTGAACCACTTTCTGACTTCTCAAACTAAGCTTTGAGAGAAAAGCCTTAGTTTTAAATCATTCTCATCTACTTTGTGAAGATCAAAGAAGTCATTCATCTTGTCAATGTGTTGTTGTGTAGTCATAGGAATAGTACCATAAAAAATTTTGGGTTGTGTTATATTCTTTCCACATAGTTAACAAGGGGTTTGAGGGGTACCCGTAACCCCACTTTATGGGGTCCGAGGCAGCGCCTCGGAAAATTTTGGTTTTGGACCCTATGTTAGGTTGGGCGGACCCACCTATGGTTTTGTGCATGATTTTCGCACATTTTTTTTGGACGCGATGGTTTCGGTCCATGGTTTGGACGCGATGGTTTTCGGTCCGTGGTATTGGATGATTCAGCATGTATAAATATGTATTGTAACATTGAAAGGAACATAATGAAAAATCAAGCTGGTAGTCCCGGTTTTGGGATCCAGTGGGAAATCTCTGTGTGTTTTTATGTGTTATGCTCTCGCATTTTTATTTTTCTGTGATTTAGAATTCGTATGCATGTAATTTCTGTATGGGGTTAAAACCTACATTTGGTATCATAGCTGTTTTGGCTTCAAGGGGACGCCTTTGTTGCTGAGGGGTTTCACTCGGGCCTCTGGTAGACCCTGTTCAGTGGGAGATCTGCGAGATCGATTCTGGTGGTGAAAGAAGATGATGAGCAGCGGAAAGATAGAGATTGAGAAGTTCAATGGTTAGAGTTTTGAGTTGTGGAAACTCAAGATGGAGGATCTATTGGTGGATAAA